>PVIU01003240.1:27760-150230 GCA_004026605.1 Ondatra zibethicus | reverse complement strand
AATTTTTTTGTATTTGTTGAGATTTGTTTTGTTACCGAATATGTGGTCAATTTTTGAGAAGGTTCCATGAGGTGCTGAAAAGAAGGTATATTCTTTTCTGTTTGGATGGAATATTCTATAGATGTCTGTTAAATCCATGAGTCATAACATCTGTTAGTTCTCTTATTTCTCTGTTCATTTTTTGTCTGATTGACCTGTCTGCCACACCAACTCCAGTGTCGTCTGTGTGACATGACATACGTAATTATGCCAGATGGGAGCTACGTGTCCTATGGGACTAGGCTTCCTGGAGGTCAATGGCAGACGGCCTGGTATTAGCCACCACTGAGACATAGACGGGTTTCTTGATTAGCTGGCTATGCAGGATATGGGCTTTGCACAATCTCTTTTTTTTTTAAGATTTATTTATTATGTATACAACATTCTGCCTCCATGTATGCCCGCACGCCAGAAGAGGGCGCCAGATCTCATTACAGATGGTTGTGAGCCACCATGTGGTTGCTGGGAATCGAACTCAGGACCTCTGGAAGAGCAGCCAGTGCTCTTAACCACTGAGCCATCTCTCCAGCCCCCGCACAATCTCTTTTATAATAATGATATTCTATATATCTACAAGACAAGGATTATCTCTTCAGGAACAGCTCTGGGATAGGGAAGCACAGTATGGGAATGTGTAAGACTACAGCAGAACCCTTGTCATACACAGGGGTGTATGATGAGCAAGGGAATAGATGGGTTAATGTTGATGGACAAAGAGTGTTATATTGTACTTTGAACTTTATGGATAGGCTTGCTAGATCCCAACCCCCACAGTGTCTGCTGCATAAGAAGGTACAAAAAAGTATATTTCAGCAGGTGCGGAGAACTGATTAGGCATATTTGGTCCCTGGATGAAATAAAGAAAGGGTTAGAAAGAGGAAGGGCCATGATAGTGATAATAAGACAGAAACTTTCTATTCCTAGATAAGATGAAACCATTTGTCTGAGGTTTACGTTCCCAGGGACAAGAGTTCCTCTTCTAAGGATGTCTTATGTCTAACACCTGTTCCTGATAATATGCTTTTCTTAAAAATTGCTGATGTGACTAAAAGAAGCTTTCATACTGTGCCAACTAATGATACGTGACCTTCTGGTTTGTTCTTTGTTTGAATACTATATAATGAAAACATGAATTCAGTAAAATTGCAGCAGATCCAAACCACTCTCTTGTGTGTTGTGTCTGTCTGTCATCACCGACTTCATGCCTTCCTGAGTACCAAGACCCTGCTTCTCCCACGGTCTGAGTGGCTCCCTTGAGCCGGTCCATGGCACCTGTCCAGTGGTGAGAGGGGAGTGTTGAAGTCTCCCACTATTAGTGTGTGGGGTTTAATATATGATTTAAGCTTTCAAAGTGTTTCTTTGACAGATGAGGGTGCCCTTGCATTTGGGGCATAGATGTTCAGTATTGAAATTTCCTCTTGATGGATTTTTCCTGTGACTAATATGAAATGTCCTTCTTTGTCTCTTTTGACTGATGTTAACTTGAAGTCTATTTTGTTAGATATTAGGATAGCTACACCTGCTTGTTTCTTAGGTCCATTTGATTGGTATATTTTTTCCCAACCTTTTACTCTGAGATGATGTCTGTCTTTAAGGTTGAGATGCATTTCTTATATGCAGAAGAGGGATGGGTTCTGTTTTTGTATCCAATCTGTTAGTCTATGCCTTTTTATGGGTGAATTGAGTCCATTTACATTAAGGGATATTAATGACCAGTGATTGCTCTCTCCTGTCAATTTAGTTAGTTTTCATCATTGGTGATGTTAATTTGTGCATTTTTTTTTCTTCTTCGAGATTTGCTGTAATGAGATCAATTGTCTGTGTTTTTGTTGGTGTAGCCATCTTTCTTGAGTTGGAGTTTTCCTTCTAGTATTTTGTGTAGGGCTGGGTTTATGGCTAGGTATTGGTGAAATCTAGATTTGTCATGGAATATCTTGTTTTGTCCTTCTATGGTGATCGACAGTTTGCTTGCCATGCCAGTGCAGCCTGGATGCCGAGACTGGCGGATGTGTGTGTGTGTGTGTGTGTGTGTGTGTGTGTGTGTGTGTGTGTGTGTGTGTGTAAAAACAGCAACCTTTATTTTTATTTTGCCCAAACCACCCGCCAGAAAGAACACAAACATCCTTGTCAATTACAGACCACAAGGAAGTTCCACTGTGGGTCGGGGGAGTGAGGGCAACTAGATCACAACAACTCCCCCTGTTTTATTTTATAAAATAAACAGTGCCTGTCTTGTTACTTTGGGTGGAATATCTTGCCTGTCGTGGGGAATAGCCCTCTCATATTCCCTGTCTTAGGTGGCATCCTACCCCCAAAGTATTGCCCGTCCATGGCTACCCAGATACATAGCCCTAAACCAAGTATCCCCAGGACTGACAGCACCAATGAGCCAGACTAGAACTGCAACTATTGAGCATGCACTAACTGGGTAGAAAAATTAACAAAAGCAGAAGCATGCAGTACAGTGCCATGAGTAACTCATATACCATGATAAAAGCTAGAACATGTTAGCCGTTGAAAAGTCCAAAGATAGTTCACTTGCTCCTGAACCAGAGCCACTTGTTGATTCAAGGTCACTATGCCCAATTGAATATGTCCATTAAGATCATTTTGAATATCCAAGGCATTGCTGACTCTTTCAGCCAGCTGGTTGACAGTATCAGCCGTCTGCACAGTCTGGGAAAGAGCAACTCCGACAGCCATATCTGCAGTGGCAAAGATAGCAATAACGGCAATCACAGCTGTGGTGATTCCAAGGTCTCTCTTCTGCCAATCTTCTATGGTCCACCACTTGTTGCCATATTTGCTGATACTCCTGACACCGCCGTGGTGTCCCCCACGCTGGGCACTGACTGGGCCAGGCAACAAGCCTTTAGCCACAGACACCTATCAAAGCTCTGCTCCAGCTGCCTTCTGGCCCCAGACGCACTCTTTCTGGGTCCAAACTGCTGCATGAAGCAGAGCAGAACTCAGGGAAGCAGGCTTGCTGCTCCTGCTCCTGAACCATTGAAGGGGCCCCATTTTAACAATCTTTTAGGGAACCTGGGTGTCATCAACCTGTCTGGCTACTTCCTGCTGAGTGGGGTGATGTAGGAGGTCCTTCTGCCTATGTGTTGCTTTCATTGGTTGAATAAAGAAACTGAGACATATCTGCTCCTGGCAGCACCAATGTACTTCGAGAGGAAGATGGGCATCAAAGAGGCTCCTTATGGAGTTGGTTAGCCATTTGGGCAAGAAACTGCTCTTGCCTGGACTGATGCATAAACTGGACATGAAGAACCCACAGAGAGATGACTGCTGAACTTGCCTAAAGGTGAAATGATCCTTCGGGGTTCCTGCTTCATGAAAGAGTCTACAAGACATTCTGCAGGCACAGAAGAAAATGACTGAACTATCTTTGAAATTTCCTGCCTCACGGAAAAGTCTGCTAAATACTGTGGGCCTGTAGGCTGAAGATGGATGCCCCAAAGTTACAGAAGAACTTTGGGTGATTGTCCAGGCAGCGAGATGTCTCTGTCATTTTTAGAGTTTTGGAAGTTGCTTACTTCTCATTTACTTAGGTAATATTATATCCTTCTGGAGTCTTTGATGGAGTTGAAGAATAGATAGATAGCTATAATTATAGTTTTCCTTAGTTATGATAAAAGATAAAGTGGATATAAATATGGTAACTGTAGTTCTTGCTTGAGACCTGTTTTGTTATATATAATTTTACTATGTTAAAGTGAAAGCCTTTCTTTTTTGTTTAAACAGAAAAGGGGAAATGGTGTAGGAGGTCCTTCTGCCTATGTGTTACTTTCATTGGTTGAATAAAGAAACTGCCTTGGCCTTTTGATAGGGCAGAACTTAGATAAGTGGAGTAGACAGAACAGGATGCTGGGAAGAAGGGCAGAACTTAGATAGGCAGGGAAGACAGAACAGAATGCTGGGAAGAAGGGCAGAGTGGCAGACACCATGAAGCTCCTGCCTGAGACTGACACTGGTTAGAATCTTTCCTGGTTAGCCACAACCTCATGGTGTTATACAGATTATTAGAAATGGGTTGAATCAAGATGTGAGAGTTAGCCAATAATAAGCTAGAGACAATGGGCCAGGCAATAATTAATTAATACAATTTCTGTGTGGTTATTTCGGGTGTAAGCTAGCCAGGCACCAGAACGCAACCATTACCTCTTACAACAGCAGGGGTGCTGCATTCTTGGGAGTATTTTACATCAACATTTCAGGGGGTCTTGGTGATTCAAACCACATAAATTTGCAATGAATCCTCAGGTTCTCATCCTCTGTGGAGACAAAAGCAGAACCTCTTTTCCAAAGCATCAAATCCTTAGGCCCATATTTTAAAGTCAAAATACCATTCTTAGCAGTTCCCAGAATCAAATGTCTTTCTCCAGTCCAGAACACAAAAGACAACACAATCAACACAATAACACACATCTGTACACCTTCTATCTTTCTGAGGCCCTCAATCCACCCTTCTGTCTCCTCTTTATTACTTTCCTACTGGTCAGTCTTCTGGAGGGCTTCCCTCAGAGCGTCTCTGGGGATGAAAACACACATACTCCTTTTAATCTGACTTGGCTTGTTCCCAGTCTGGAACATTTAAACCCCCTCCCATAATAAACCAGGGGCTAACTTGAGCTACTCTGTGTACAAAATCTTCCACTGTCTTCCTTGTTACTTCTGTGCCTTGTTGCTTTAAGAGTTTCATTTACTTTTTGAGGCCTTCAATTCACCCTCCTGCCTCTTCTTTATACTTGCTAGTCTTTTGGAGGATGTCCCTCCGAGTATCTCTGGGGATGGAAAAAAAAGAACACATTACCTTCCCAAATACGCTCCTCGATTTAGCCGGCAGACGGAGGGACCCCATTCATGTATCCCCACTTTCCAGATCTTGGTGGAACCTCCACTTGCCACACCCAGCGTGGCCTGGACTTGCCGAGACTGGCAGGGGGTGGGGGGGTGCCAGAATAGAGACACGGAGGCTTCTTTTCAGGTGCAAGAACAGCATCCTTAATTTTGTTCCAGCTAAAGCCTTTTATACCTCTACTGATTCTGTGGAAAACCACCAGCCAGAAAGAACACAAACATCCTTGTCAATTACAGACCACATGGAAGTTCCGTTGTTGGTCTGGGGGAGTGAGGGCAGCTAGATCACAACAGGTGGGCAGGCAAAAGCAGTGGCCTTTCCCTCAGATTTCATATTTGCTTTTCAAGACAAGGTTTCTCTGGCTGCCCTGGAACTCACTCTGTAGATCAGGCTGGTCTTGAACTCAGAGATCTGCCTGCCTCTGCCTCCTTGGTGCCGAGATTAAAAGTTGTGTGCCACCATAACTGACTTCTTTTTTGTGTTTTAAGCTTAGCTTTTATTTTGCTTGTAGGGGTGTTTTGTGTGCATGAATGCCTGTGTGCTATGTGTGCATGAATGCCTGTGTACCATGTGTGCATGAATGCCTGTGTACTGTGTGCAGCTGCCCTCAGAGGGAGAAGGAGGCACAGAATCCCCTGGAGCTCAAGTTAGAGGCAGTTGTGAGCTGTCAGGTAGGTGCTGAGACTTGAACCCATGTCCTCTGGAAGAATAGACAGTGCTCGTAACTGCTGAGTCATCTCGCCAGCCTTCCCTCAGATTTCTTTCTATCTGGACTACCACCAGGTGCTACCCTCTCTGGGAGAGGGTTTCCCCCTTGGTTAATCCTTCCAGAAATTACCTTCTCATATCCTTGTTTCCTTTCTGTTGCTACGAACGATTAAATGCTCTTACTGAAAGCCCCTTAGAGGAAAGGGCTCATATGGCTTACACTTCAGGTCACAGTCCATCACTGAGGAAAGTCAGGCAGGAATGCACACTTGAAGCAGGAGGAATGCTGCTTGGTGGCTCACAGGCTCACAGCAAGCTTTCTCGCTCATCCAGGACCCTCTCACCGAGGAGTGTTGCTGCCCATGGTGAGCTGGTCCCTCCTGCATCAATTAACAATCAAGTCAGTGCCTCTCAGACAATCTCACAGGCCACTCTGGTCCAGAGAATTCTTCAGTTGAAGCTTTCCTTCTCAGAAGACTGGAGGCTGTGTGGAAAATGTAAACAAATTGCTAACTTTTCACCAAAGGGCTAAATAAGACAAAACTCCAGTAGAAAATTTGTAAAGAAGCCACTTGGCAGAAATTCCAATTCCCCCCGGGTCAGCACTTCTTCAAATCAAAGTATGTTTCTTTCATTTCTCCATAGAAACTGTGATGCTATTAGCCAGTCACATAAGAATATGAGGCGCACTTCAACCACTCAGAGTGGGGGCACAGGACCCCTCTGCATCAGGAATATAAACCCAGGCATACCTGTTGGGTGGGCTTGCTTGATTGAGTAAGCATGGCTATACGCCCTTCCGCAGAAATGAAATTTGCCTGAAATACTTTGGATTGTGTGGTCATTTTCTTGAGACCCGCCCCGACCCATTTCTTGTAGCGATGTCAGTTGACAGTGAAAACTAAGTAGGACATCTGCCCTCTAGGAGCTGCATCTACCAGTAGATCCCAAACTCCATCATAAGTGCCAAAATGATAGGGTTCTTCAGAACAGACAGGAGAAGGGTGCAGCCTGCAAAAGCATCCTTAGATGATTTCTTCATCGCATGGATGCCGTCAGATGCAGAGGTTATAAATACATATGTTGTGGCATATTGCTTCCAGGACTATTGTAAACCAACAACACGGAGCTAAGCCTTGATACCACAAGACATGTCCCACACGGACCATGAGGCTGCTGCTTATAGCACAGTGCCACAGCTATTTACAATATTTAGTTTCCGAAGTAGAAGGGATGCGTGCTGGTGATAAAATGTACAGCATAGTAAATGCATAAACCAGGAACTAGTATTTATAATCATGATCAAGCACTATGTTCTGCTCCTAATCATACGCTGTGCTTTAATAGGCAGTGTAAAAGGTTTGTCTGTGCCACCACAAATATGTGAAGGATGCATTGCCCTGTGAGGGCTATGATGTCACTGGGTCAGGAGTTCTCCATCTCCACTATAATCTTATGGCACTGCCACTGTCCATAGAGCGCACCATTGGAAGAAGTGTCCTTGTGCCCGGTTGGCTGTAGACATAACGAGGTAGTGGCTGGCAGGCTTATGGAGACTAAGCCTCATGAACTGCCACCTGCAAGCTAGGAATTTAGCCTTGTTGTCCAGTCAAGGTCCAAAGGCTGAGCACAGAGGGTGAGAACCACCGACACCATGAATCATGGTTCCAGAGTAGATGTTAGAAGATGCCGTGGTAAGAGCATGAGACAGAAAAACAACGTGAAAATGAATGTGTAGTTTCACTCCGCTCTGGACAGCGCCCCAAGTGCCTCTTTTGAACAGTGAAGGATCTTGAGGTGACTCAGCAAGGCCTGGAGGACAGAGGGCTTAGCCTGTGGAGCCAGAAAATATGGCCATGTTGGTCACCTTGGCTTCCAGAATATTCATGGCATCTGGAATAAGTTCAGGTTCAAAGAGGATAGGAAAGCTGGGTATAAAAGATAAAAAGAGAGTTGGAGAGATGTTGGCTTCCAGAATATTCATGGCATCTGGAATAAGCTCAGGTTCAAAGAGGACAGAGAGCTGGGTATAAAAGATAAAAAGAGAGTTGGAAAGATGTTGACTTCCAGAATATTCATGGCATCTGGTATAAGTTCAGGTTCAAAGAGGACAGAGAGCTGGGTATAAAAGATAAAAGGAGAGTTGGAGAGATGCCTCAGAGGACTCGCTGCTCTTCTAGAGGGCCTGGGCTCCATGCCCAGCACCTACATGGTGACTCACAGCTGCCTGTAACTCTAGTTTGAGAAGACTCAATGCCCTCTTCTGTCCTCCATAGGCACCAGACATGTATGTGTTGCACAGACATACATGTAGGCAGAATACTCACACACATAAAATAATAAAATAATAACTCCTTTAAAATGTTAAAATGCAAAAGAAGTCAAAGGGCCAGGGAGATGTCCCGGCAGGTAAAAATGCTCACTATGCAAGCCTGAGTCTCAAGTCCTGGGATCCAGGTAAGTCAGACTGTGGCTCATGTCTGAAATATGAGCACTGCTATGGAGAAATGGAAAAGAGAGACAAAAGAATCCCTGAGACTCTTGTCAGCAAGTTAGACTTGAATACGTATCTCAGTGGTAAGCAAGAAAGACCCTGCCTCAATATGGTAGAAGGCAAGGCCCAACACCTGAGGATGACCTCTGACTCCCATGTGTGCCATGGTATGGGTATCCTCAAGCAAGAACACACACACACACACACACACACACACACACACACACACACACACACACCCCAAAAAAAATTTTTCCAGAGGGACCAGGAAGAGAAACTGTGGCTGGGATGTTAAAAAGAAAAATTACAGAGGGTCTGGCACGTACTCAGTTGGGTACTAAATCCTGAGTTCAATCCCTACTGTCATATAATATAAACTCAGCCTAGTGCACACACCTGTAACCCCGGAATTTAGAAGACAGAAGTTCAAAGTCTCTTTGGCGTTTAGCCAAGTACTTTACCAACTGAGCCATCTCTTCAGCCCTTGATTAGAATCTTCTTGATGAGCCACTGAATGTCCAGAACCTGGATGGTGGGTGGGTAGAGAGGGGCCTAGGGTGACCAGGTGGGGCTGCTTTGCCAATGAACAAGTAGCCAACCTCTCTGAGGAGGAGGAGGGTGGGACCCAGTGGGGAGGGCCGTCCCTGAAAAAGCACGTGAAGAAACAGGCAGGAGTAGCAGCAAGAATACTCCACAGCTGTGGGAGTGAGGAGAGCCCAAGGGATCATGCTTTGACGGAATCTCCTGCCTCCACCCACACTGGAATCAGAATAGGGACAGAGGCCAGGTAAATGTCGTGCAATACAAACAAAGATAGGGGTCAAACCTGTCTGTGGACGGGTCCACAGTCATATCTGGATTCTGCATACATGTAGAAAGTTGCCGGGCGGTGGTGGTGCACGCCTTTAATCCCAGCACTTGGGAGGAAGAGGCAGGCGGATCTCTGTGAGTTCAAGGCCAACCTGGTCTACAAGAGCTAATTCCAGGACAGGCCCCAAAGCTACAGAGAAACCCTGTTTCGAAAAAGAAAAAAAAAAAAAGTCAGGCACCGAATTTCCTGGCCATAGGAAAAGGTAATGGAGACAGATCAGGGTCCTTCTCCTTGTGCCATTTCCCTGTGTGCCAGCCACAAGTGGGAGCAGCAGGAGACAATGGCCCACAGGAAAGAGCCCTCAGCAAGCATCACAGGGCCGGGCCAAGGCTAGGCACCCTGTCCCAGGGAAATCCAAGGAGGATCAGAGACAGAGCAGCCAGCAAGGAGGGGGAAAGCTTGCTGGGGCACCCACTCCCTCCCCAGAGAAGTGCTTAAGGGGCTTAGCATCCTGGAGGTCACTGGTAACCTTGCCGGTTCTATCTGTCTTAGCAGAAGCCTGCTTTGTGGGACAGAGACGTGTGGGCAGTGCTGGAGGAAAGCGGCGTGGCCTCTGGAGAACCATTGCTGTACAAGGAATCAGAGAAATGAGGCAAGTTAGCCAGGGAGCTGTGGGATGCATTAGAGCAGGCAACATTGCAGGGTGGAGAGAGAGGGAGGGGTTAGAGAGAGGACGCATGCGCATGCACGGTGGGAAAAGAGGCAGAGACGAGGGGAAGGGCTTGGCTTCAGACAGGTGCCAGTCAATACAAGAAATGATGTCACCATGAAACTCTATGCATGCTCACCATAGCCAAGCAGCAGCCTTGGCACAAACACAAAGGCAGGGGACGAGGCAGCCACTTCACAGCCTGAGATAAATGTGTGGCTTTCTTCATCCACTGAGACTTCTCTCAGAGCTTCTGAGAAATACAGGTTACCACACATGCTAGTCAAGGTCTTCCTGGAAGAGGAGCGAGGAGAGACTGGCCTTGGAGGCAGGACCATGAGCTAAGCAGAGGGTTCCAGCGGGAGGGCTGGAGAGTGAATGAGCAGTTTGGGTTGGAGGAGTCCTGTGGGAACTGAGCTAGATAAATCCAGCGTTTCTCTGCAGTCCTACAGATAAAGGTCCCTGCACACTCAAGAAGCAAAGGGGACAAACGGCCACCTGCCAGGGGCTGGGGTGGGGGAGCTGAGGAGACCTGTGATGTGTCCTTCAAGTTGCCTACAGGTGCTCGGTGGCCAGCTCTGGGCTGAAGAGACCCTCAGACCTGTGGATCAGGAACACAGAGTCCACAGCTCATCTGTTCCGCTTTGTTCAGGGCCTCATCTGGGCTTGACGCTAAGTGTAGAACCCTCTGAATGCCTATTACTCTCATGTCTGCTGGCTACACTGGCTATGGGCTAGGTGTCCCAGAGCGTCACACGGCTCTGTATATACACTGGCTTGGGCTCCTCACACTGTGTGGTACCTGGGCTCCCAAGGTGACTGTCCCCCTAAAGAAGCCATTTGACTTCAGCTCCTTCCTCAGGAAACCCTTTTTAGGTTTCCAGATGGAGGACCACCCCCATTATGCTTCTACCCTCTCCCTGCTGGCTGGTTCAAGGAATGGTACCCTTGGGTAGCCAGATCCTTGTGCCTTTGACATGTGTCATGATTCTCTCGGCCACCAGCTATGTGAACTCCATGAGTTGGAGTTTACAGTGGGTCATTTTAATCATCAACTAGACTAGATTTTGAATGACTCTGGGTGTGTGCCGGAGGGCATTTCCAGAGAGGCCTAACAGAGAGAAGGGAAACCCCATCGTGCATGTGACTGGCACCATCCCATGGGCTGAAGTCCCAAGCTAAATAAAAAGGAGCCTGAGAGCTGAGTGGCAAAATCGCCTTGCTCTGTTTCCCAAATGGAGGGTATAATGCGACCAGCGCCTCTGCCTGTGTGCCTGCTGCCGTGCCCCGCCCAATGTGATGGACCATAACCCCTCAAACCATGAACCAAAATAAGTCCTCCCTGAAGAAGCTTAAGTAATAACCAGAGCTCTAGCACATTGTACACTTGTCTGCTTCCTTCCATGGGGACTTCACACTTGTAATTTCGTCTTTATCTGGCTAATTGGTTAGTTAGCTTGAGGTTCCATTCTTACACCCAGGGCCACCCCGGTCAGGGTCAGGCCTAAGATATCCTCCCTGCCCTTCTCTGTTCTTTTCTGACCCTACTACTACTCACCTGGGTGATCATCTGCTTCCCTCTCCTTCCTTCCCCTCAAGTGCAGTCCCAGCCTGCTCTCCCTCACTCTGTGCCCCACAGGACAGGTGGGGGCTGGATTCTGTTGCTGTCTGACTGGCCTCAGGGGTTTCAGGATGCTCCATGTCCATGCTGATCATGGTCAGATCAGTTTCTGACCCTGATTTGGCTTCCAAGAGGACAAAGCAAAAACTCCTTAGAGAGCCTCTGGGGACATCCAAAGTGTCAGTGGTCGCTGAGGACCCAGCTTGTTCTGTGCAGGCAAGTAAGGGCCAGTTTCCCCAGGGCAGGCCACTGAGGTCAGGGAAGCTCCAAAGCATCCTGCCAGGGGCATAGAGGAGATCCTCATAGATTTTACTGAAAATGCCAGAGCATCCTAGATCCTATGGTCAAACCAGACCTCAGACTTGCTGGTGTGAGCCCCAGGATGCCAGAGAAGGACTTAGGAGTGAGCAGTGATGGCCACGGTTGGGGCAGGACGACACAGCTGGCTCCATGGGGCTTCAGGCTCGGCTGTTGGTGCTAATTGTGTAGCTTTATCAAATCACTCTTCTCCGAGTCCCCAGTTTATGAAGAGAGAAGAGTAGATGACGATAAAATAAGAGACAAGAAAGAAGTAAGATGGTCTGCAGATGATGGGGACCTGTACCCTGAAAACCCTAGAGGAGCTGGCCTGGTGCTATAAGCCTGTCATCCCAGCTACTCCGGAGACTAAGGCAGGAGGGTTGCAAGTTCAAAGCCAGCATAGGCAACTTAGTGACTGGGGCTCCAAAAACAAAATATTTTTTAAGATCCAAGAATGTAGCTCAGTCATATAGCAACCTGCTTAGCCTACATGGGGTTCTGCTAGTACTGTGAAGGAGAGAGAGGAAGAAGGAAGGAGGGAGAAAAGGGAGAGGGAGAGAGGGAAGGAGAGAGGAAGAGAGAAAGAGAGAGAGAGAGAAAATGAAAATATGGTAAGAGATGAAAATCCTAAGGAATACACACACACACGCATACACACAAAAAAACTATTAATCTGGGCATAGGGGTATATGCCTTTAATCCCAGTACTCAAGAGGCAGAGGCAGGCAGATCTCTTTGAGTTTAAGGTTAGCCCGGTCTTCACAGTAAGTTCCAGGACAGTGAGACCCTGTCTGAAACTACAAAAACTCTTAGAATTAATAAATGAATTCGATGATATTGCAAGATACAAAACCAATACACAAAAATCAGTTTTACTACTAGAATATAGTCCTAATGAACAAATTAAAAATGAAATTAAGATAATGTAGTGTGATGGACTATAGAGATGATTCAGGAGTTAAGAATAACTGGCTGCTCTCCCAGAGGACCTGGGTTCAATTCCCAAGAGAAATGAGCACCTGTGCACACAAAGCCTTGAATGCCAAGGTCACAGCAGCACTGTCCTACCTAGCTAAAAAATGAAAAAGGCCCAAATGGCCATTGATGAGTGGGTAAGTAAAACACGAAAATTAGGAGTGACACCTCATATGCTGGCACTGGGAAGACTGAGGCAGGTGAATTGCCATGAGTTTGAAGCTACCCTGGGCTTTAGAGTCAATCCCAGAACATCCTGGGATACATAACAAGACCCTGTCTCAAAACAAAACAAATAAACATGCAACATATAATGCCAACAACAAAAATCAAGGGGCTTGAGAGACAGCCTAGTAGTTAAGAGCATTTTCTGCTCTTCTGTGGAATCTGAGTTTGGTTCCCAGCACCCATATCAGATAGCTCACAACCACCTGTAACTTCAGCTCCATGGAATCTAATGCCCTCTTCTGGTCTTTGTGGACACCCACACCCATGTGGTACATACACATAAGTAAAAAATAAAAACAAATCTTTTTTGTGGGGGTGGGGGAAAACAGGGTCTCGCTGTGTAACCCAGGCTGACTTTCAACTCATAGAGATTCACCTGCCTCTGCTTCTCAAGTGCTGGTATTAAAGGTGTGCACCATCATGTATGGACTAAAAGTATATCATTAAACAAAAAATAAAATACAGCATGTGTATAGGCTAGATTATTGCCCAGCTATGAAGGAGTGGATTGCTGACACATGCCTTAACATGTGCCGAAGGAAGTCCGAGGAGAAGCCCAAGGCGAAGTCCATGTCATGTGTGGTTCCCATCACACAAAATGTCCAGAGGAGGTGATCCTTACATATGTGAGAGTAGATGAGTGGAGGGGCTTGAGAGGAAATAATGGCAGGGTTCCTTGCTGGGTATGCAAATAGTTTTAAAACCATGATGATGGCTAACATGCCCCAAGCCATCGAAATGCATACTTTATTTGTTTGCTTGTTTTTTTCTTTTCTTTTCTTTCTTTTTTTTTTTTGAGACAGGGTTTTTCTGTGTAGCTCTGGTTGTCCTGGAACTCGCTCCGTAGACCAGGCTGGCCTGGAACTCAGAGATCCGCCTGCCTCTGCCTCCTGAGTGCTGGGATTAAAGGTGTGCCACCATCACCTGGCAAATTTTATTTTTTAAAAAGGTATGTGATGTAGGAGGTGATATATGCTGTGAATATATCTTATTGCCATTGGTTAATAAAGAAGCTGCTTTCAGGCAATGGCTTAACAGAGTAAAGCCAGGCTGAAAAAGGGATAGAGAGAGAGTAGGCAGAGTCAGAGAAAAGCCATGTAGTCGCTGCCTCTGCTGGAGGCCTCTGAAACTGTGCCTGTAGGCCACGACCTCGTGGTGATACATGGATTAATAGAAATGGGTTAATTTAAGATGTAAGCGCTAGCCAATAAAAAGCTAGAGCTAATAAGCCAAGTAATGATTTAATTAATACAGTTTCTGTGTGATTATTTCGGGTCTGGGAAGCCGGGAATGAATGAGTAGCCTCCAACTACAGTTGACGCCAACGTGGGGCTGACTACATTCATGTAAAACCCGAGAAAGCTTAGAAAGGAAGTCTAGACACACAAACAAAGTTTAACCACATTTATTTTTTTGGATGGGCTCTGTTTGCTGGCGGCAAAAAAAACCCACATGGTTTTGAAATGGCTGCTTCCTGGTCCATGTTGCCAGTACAAACTCTGTCTCTTTCAGGAGGCCAAACACTTGAATGGGGTTTGTGGGCAGGATTCTGCAAGATACTTAGTGGTGGCATAGGCCAACTGGTTACCAGAGTTGAGGTGGTGAGGATGGCTCTCACCGGGCAGTCTCAGAGGCAGTGAATGGATCTCAACCATGATGGACTGGGTGGAGCCAAAAGGCAAAGCAGCCTTAGTCCTAGCCACAATGCTTAGCATTTTAAGAAGTGGTCCTGGTCAGAAAAGGATTACAGATACACAATAAAGACAAATTCAGATGGAAAAGACCTCTAAATAGGTCACAGTGTTGGATAAAAATGTACGTGTGTGCCACTCCAGCACGGCAACTGTAGTTCTTCTGAGCAAGGGACGTGGGGATTAACACACAACACAACTTCAGGTTCTGCAGAAAAACCTTTATTCCACTTTCTCACACAGTATATATAGCCCTCAGCAGGAGAGGCCAAGCCAGGAAAAGCAGGAAGCTCTCACTGCAATTTACATGGCTTAGGGGTAAACATCCTTAGAAAACATTGCTGAAAACACCAGATTGTTCCTGTTTTTGTTCCTGTTATCAACCAACCACAAGAGTGCAAAACAGATCAAGTGGGGGTGCGAAGGCCTGTCCTCAAGGGACCCAACATATGTGACCTTGAGAGAGAAGAAAAATAGTATAGAGAATTATAAAAAGAAGTAAATAGTTTTTAAAAAAATAAAACAAAGTCTTTAAAGAGGCATAGTAAAATTGTAGAAAAAGTTATATAGTAAGAAAAATAAGCCATGTAAAGATGGAATGTACACAGAGAGTCTAGATTATGTATATTATTGTGTTTTCTTTGAATTTTTTGACTGTGAAGGAGCTGAGTACAGAGAGACATTTCATTGTATGGGCTGCTAAGCTAAACCAACATATATAATTTAAAGGTATCTTGACTTCAAAATTTAAATTTAAGGATGTATTGCTTTGGAAAAGAGGTTCTCCTTTTTTTCCACAGAGGATGAGAATCTATGGACTCCTTCCAGACTAATGTGGTTTGATGGACCAAGACCCCTAAAAGGTTGCTATGAACACCCCCAAAAATTACTTCACCCAATAAAAAGCAGGAAGCAGTTTGGTGAGAACTATGCCCAAATTCCCAAATATTGTTTATAAATGTTTGTTTACATTTAAAGGGGATATGCTATGGAGATTTGCATGGATATGGATCTTGATTTATTGATACAAAGTTAAGATCAATTTTATTATATATATATTTCTGCTCTTGTTTAAGGTATTGTGTTTGTGCAGCTCATTTAAAAATGTAATATATAATTTAAAAATTTAGGTTAATAGATAATTATAATAGTCAAGCTTGTAGTCATGTTAGTTAGGTTTTCTAGATCTATAGAGATCTATTTCAGTTAGATAATCTTCAAACCTTTCAAAGACCTATGGAATATGGCATTTAAAATGTTTTAAAAACTGAGGATTTTTCATGAGAGTGAGACTCATCTGCTCCTGGCAGCACCAAGCTACTTCAAGAGGAAGATGGGCATTGAAGAGGCTCCTTATGGAGTTGGTTAGCCATTTGGACAAGAAACTGCTCTTGCCTGGACTGCTTGATGTTATGCTGTATGGACTGGACATGTGGGACCCACAGGGAAATGACTGCTGAACTTACCTGAAGGTGAAGCAGTCCTTTGGGGTTCCTGGTTCATGAAAGAGTTTGCTAGACATTCTGCAGGACACAAAGGAAGAAAGTGACCAAAAAACTGCCAATATAGGTGGAACTGTCTTTGAAATTTCCTGCTTCATAGAAAAGTCTTCCAGATACTATGGGCCAGTAGGCTGGGTGCCCACAACATTACAGAAGGAAGAGATATATAGAGGGAGAGCAGGCAGAGTCAGGGTGAAGACATGTAGCTGCCACCAGGGACAAATGCCTCCGCTGGAGTGCACTAAAACTTTGCCAGTAGGCCATGACCTCGTGGTGATGCACAGATTAATAGAAATGGGTTAATTTAAGATGTAAGACCTAGCCAATAAGAAGGTAGAGTTAATAGGCCAAGCAGTGATTTAATTAATATGGTTTCTGTGTGGTTATTTCGGGTCTGGGAAGCCGGGAACGAATGAGCAGCCTCCACCTACAAGTGTGTTATTGGATATTTGAATTAAAGATTTATTCATTTATTATGTGTACAGTGTTCTGCCTGCATGTGTCCCTATAGGCCAGAAGAGGGCACCAGATCTTATTCTAGGTGGTTAAGAGTCACCATGTGGTTGCTGGGAATCGAACTCAGGACTTCTGGAAGAACAGTCAATGCTCTTAACTGCTGAGTCATTTCTCCAGCCCCTGAATTAAATGGCAATAAAGCTGTCATCATTTTAAGCCCTGAAGACTAGGCAGAGTCCTGGGACAAGCCCTGAGCTCAACACTTGGCTGTGACAAAATACTCCAAAAAAAGCAATTTAAGGGGCTAGTAATATGACTCAATGGGTAAGGGTGATTGTTACCAGATGGACTGAGTTTGAGCCCTGGGACTGTTAGAGATACAATCTGAAGGTTCATTTTCAAATGTGCCTTGAGCTAGCTTAGGTCTAGACACATATGAACAGAAGACACTAGAGCCCTAGATACCTGCTAGTGTAGCTACCCTTCCCCCACAGCCCTAGAAGTGAGAGTAGAAAATGACTCCAGCCATGCTTGCCTGCGAGGTCGAGGTCGAGGTCGGGGGTCTGACCAGCTTTAAACAAAGAGGATGTAAAGTGTAGCGATGAACCCGCTACAGTTACTGTTGAGAAAAAGACAAACTGAGCCAACAGAGGGACTATAAGAGCCAGGTGCGATTGTCAAGCTGATGATTCAAAACGGGAAGCAAGGTATTGTGCCCCCCCTTTCCCGACTGTTCTTGGTACTCAGAGCATCTGCCCTTCGAGGCTGCTCATAAAATACACCTGCTTCACTCTCACTCCTCAGACTCTTATTATGAAATGAGGATCTTTGCTCCTCACAGAACCTACGTGGTAGAAGGGAACAATGAACCCTATCAAGTTGTCCTCTGACACACACAGACAACACACACATGCATGTACACGTACATACTGAAGCATATGCACCACACCCCCATCCCCACACAAATAAAAGAATAAATATAATTTTTTAAAAAGCAACCTAAGGGGCTGGAGAGATGGCTCAGTGGTTAAGAGCACTGGCTGTTCTTCCAGAGGTCCTGAGTTCGATTACCAGCAACCACATGGTGGCTCACAGCCATCTGTAATGAGATCTGGCACCCTCTTCTGGCATGCAGGCATACAAGGAGGCAGAATGTTGTATACATAATAAATAAATCTTAAAAAAAAATTAAGAATAAAAGCAACCTAAGGGCCAGGCAGTGATGGCACACGCCTTTAATCCCAGCACTCGGGAGGCAGAGGCAGGTGGATCTCTATGAGTTCGAGGCCAGCCTGGTATACAGAGTGAGTTCCAGGACAGGCTCCAAAGCCACAGAGAAACCCTGTCTCGAAAAACCAAAAAAAAAAAAAAAAAAAGCAACCTAAGGAAGGGTTTATTTAGCTCATGGTTCAAAGCACAGTCTATCATGGCCAGGAAGTCAAGGCAGCCAGAATTTGAAACAGCTGGTCATAAGCATATTCAACAAATGGTGCTGGCATAACTGGATATTAACATGTAGAAGAATGAAAATAGATCCATATCTATTACCATGCACAAAAATCAAGTCCAAATGGATCAAAGACCTCAACATAAAGCCAACCACACTGAACCTCATAGAAGAGAAAGCGGGAAGTACACTTGACTGTATTGGCACAGGAGACTGCTTCCTAAATCTAACCCCAGTAGCACAGACACTGAGAGAAACAATTAATAAATGGGATCTCCTGAAACCAAGAAGCTTCTGAAAAGCAACGAACACGGTTAACAAAACAAAATGACAGCCTACAGAATGGGAAAAGATCTTCATCAACCCCACATCGGACAGAGGTCTGATCTCCAAAATATACAAAGAACTCAAAAAAAATATATATATATATATACACACACACAAAGAACTCAAGAAGTTGGTCACCAAAAGATCACATAATCCAATAAAAAAAAAAATGAAGTACAGACCTAAACAGAGAACTCTCAACAGAGGAATCTAAAATGGCTGAAAGACACTTAAGGAAATGTTCAACATCCTTAGTCATCAGAGAAATGCAAATCAAAACAACTCTGAGATTCCATCTTACACCTGTAAGAATGGCCAAGATCAAAAACACTGATGACAGTTTATGCTGGAGAGGATGTGGAGTAAAGGGAACTCTCCTCCATTGCTGGTGGGAATGCAAACTGGTACAGTCGCTTTGGACATCAGTGTAGCAATTTCTCAGAAAATTAGGAAACAACCTTCCTCAAGACCCAGCAATACCACTTTTGGGTCATACCCAAATGATGCTCAATCATACCACAAGGACATGTGCTCAACTATGTTCATAGCAGCTTTGTTTGTCATAGCCAGAACCTGGAAACAACCTACATGCCCCTCGACCAAAGAATGGATTAAAAAAAAAAAAATGTGTTACATTTACACAATGAAGTACTACACAGCATAAAAAAATAACGACATCTTGAAATGTGCAGGCAAATGGATGGATCTAGAAAACATGATATTGAGTGAGGTAACCTAGACCCAGAAAGACAAATATTATATCTACTCACTCCTAAGTGACTTTTAGACATAAAGCAAAGAAAACCAGCCTACAATTCACTATCCCAGAGAACTTAGACAACAATGAGGACACTAAGAGAGACATACACAATCTAATCTACATGGGAAGTAGAAAAAGACAAGATTTCCTGAGTAAATTGGGAGCATGGGGACCATGGGAGAAGGTAGAAGGGGAGCCAAGAGGAAAGGAGGGGAGCAGAGAAAAATGTATAGCTCAATAAAAACAATTAAAAAAAAAAAAGAAACAGCTGGTCATATGACCAGTGTAGTAGAAGAGAACAGTGAATGCAGCTTGCACTCAGCTTGTCTTTTTACACATTCCAGAATCCCCTCCCCAGGACTGGGGATTATGAATTATAATTAAGATGGGTCTTCACACAGCAATTAGTGTCGTCCTCATCAAGAAAATCCCACACTGGCAGCCTAGAGGCCTGTTTTTCAAGGGAGTCTAGATTCTGTCAGGCTGACAATGAACTCTAGCCACAGGGGGGAGCGTATGGCAAACTCCACTCCAGCTATCTCAAAGTAAAAGCGACGAGGGACTGTTGAACTGGGGCAGCTCCTCGGCCTTTAGATGTCTGCCTGTGTCCACTCGGAGACTGTCTGAGGCAGGCCTCGTTCCCAATGCAGCTCCAGCCTCACCTGACAGCTGTGCGGGCCCTGGGGCTGGGGTGAGAAGCCGTACTCCCTCCAGGTGGCTAGCAAAGACCCTTCTCCTTCACCTGCCCATGGATCTGAGCCAATGTGTATGATCTGGCCCACCTTAGAGTAGACAGATCAGGCCTGGTGCATCCCCATCACGGCCATCTTCCACAGCTTCTGGATGCTGAAGTGTTACAGGAACGGCAGTCTGAGATCTAATTCCTGGGGCTGGGATGCTGAGGCCAGCAAACCTAGAAGGAACTCTGCTCTTACATTTACACATCCTGAGGTCTGGGACCCAGGAGGGTTTGTCACAAGGACTCTGACAAACGCTCCTGAGTGCCACTGCATAGACTGGTATCGGTATGCCCTCTCCCTCCTCTGGGTGACACCCAGTGGGATGTGTTCCCTGCCCTGATCAAGGGCTTCTCTGCAGCTCCATAGTACATGTGCCCATGTGGCCTTGACAATTCCACCAAGCGTCCTTGGTGTGAGGGCCACTGCACTGACCTCAGCCACCAGCTCCTCCTTCTCTCCCTCCCCGCGCTGGAGAGCTGGCAGCTGTGTCCTAGGAAGAGGCTGCTGGTAAGATTTCCACCCCATTCAGGAGCTTCCAAGGAGATGAGCCCCGGGAGCCACATTCAGCCGGATTCCCACAAATGACGCACGACACTGGAGGGAGAACTCATAGCTCTCCCAGGAGGGTTTGCCCGAACCCTCCTTGGTAGCAGACAGAAGCCAATGCTTGCCCAGCTGTGAAGAGTCTCCGGAGGCCAGCTGGGCAAAGCTGGAGCAGTGGGCACCCTTTCTGCCCACACAGCCTCTCTTCCTGGCAGTCTGTGCTTCTTAACACACAGACAGATGTTTCAGTCACCAGGTTTCAATCACTGACTGTCCCTGGTCCCCTCCTCGGTCCTCTCAATGGTTTGGTTTCCCAAGAAACCTCTGGCCACTTTAGCATCTGCTTCCTAGAGAGCCCAGGTTGGAACTAGGGACGGAGTGGCCCAAATGAGGAGGACAATATGATGGGCTGTACCGGATCACTCCTCCCTGCATCACTGAGGTGGTGGCCGAACATCATGACCAAGGCATCAAGTCAAGTCGACAATTCTCCTTAGAATGGCCTGAGAGAATGAGCTAGTATGGGGGGGGGGGTGCGAGGGGCTCTTCCAGCCAAGGGCCAGTGCTGTGCTGGCAGTCAGCTGACTCAGGTGCTTGAACCGAGTGGAGGGGAGGCTAATAGCTCCGGAGGGCAGTTAACTCTCCTGCAGACGGTAATGAGGAGCGGAGGGCAATTAACTAACAATTGAGAGCTGAGAGCAAGAGCGGCCATTATACTCCCCAACTTCAAAGCCCTTTTCTCAGAAAGAACAAAGTTCAAGTTCAAATCCAGATTTTATGACCAGAGTGATGGACTTCAGAGACAGTTGAGCACCCAACTGAGCACAGCTGTTAGACCAAAGGCAGGTCCCCTACAGGGCCCAAATAGGTGGACAGATATCCCAAGGAGTTTATAGTTTGACCCCACATGAGCCACAGAAGCTGCCTCTGTCCCCATCCAGCCCCACTCCAGGTGGAAATGACGATGGACAACCTTTTCCTTTGGTGAGAGTTGCTGTCCATATCCTCTCTCCCTAGCCAGACCTGTTCAGTCACAGCTCAGCTGGTGAAATGCTGGGCTAATGATGAAGATGTGGGATTGAATTCTGAGGGTGCTTGGGTCCTCGGGTGCCAAGGTGTTCCTCACATATTCTTTCTGTGAATGGAAAGGTACAGCTTCCCTAGCCTGAGAAGCTACAGTGGCTTCAACCTCCAGCCCTGTGATGGTGACAGCTGGGATATAGTGTGAAACGTTTCTGCACCCCGATAAGCCTCTCCGCTGACGCAACAATGCGAATCAGACCAAATTAAATCGAATTAGAAAAAGCCCAGGTTTAATGGATACCAATGCTCCCGGACGGCTTTTCAGGCCCCAGAGAGGAGCTGGGGAAGGAAGACCAGGAAACCAAGTGTTTGCTCTCCTGTGGGAGTGGTCTCGAGCATCTCTGGAGAGGGGTCATCATTTGGCAGGCTTTCTTGGGGGTGGAGCCTGGACTGAGGCAACTCCTAGGGGAGGGGGTTTGGGATGGAATTTCCACCCAAACATTCCAGACTCTTTGGGTATATGGATGCCAGGCGCTGGGGTGAGGCTTCAACCCAAACATAGAAGGGCATGGGGGATGGAGTTAGGGTGAGTCTGTTCTGATCTAGCTGCCCTCACTCCCCCTGACCCACAGTGGAACTTCCTTGTGGTCTGTAATTGACAAGGATGTTTGTGTTCTTTCTGGCCTGCCGTTTTCCACAGAAGCAATAGAGGTATAAAAGGCTTTAGCTTGGGGCAAAATAAAGGTTGCAGTTCTTCCACCTGAAAGGAAGCCTCTGTATCTCAGTCCCGACACACGCACACGCACACGCCAGTCTTGGCATCCAGGCCGTTCTGGGCCGGCAAGTCCATCAAGTGAAAGCTAGGCTATAGCTACAGACACTGAGCTACTCGGCAGACACAAGAGAGAGGCTTGGGATGTGTAAGAATCAGTCATCAGACCTCTTCTCAGAAAGGGACAAATGACCCCGAGATGGCAGCTTAGTGGCAGAGTGTTCCTTTAGCATCTGTGAGTCTTTGGGTTCCAGAATCCTCGGTCACCCTCAGCAAGAGACTGTCTACCAGCTGACACTTGAGGGCTTACTTCAACCTGCTGTGGCACTGCCTCCTGAACGAGACAGTGATACTGGGGCAGGACAAAAAGACAGGCAAAATGGAGGAGGCACAAGAAGGGGGAAACCCTGCCTTTCCCACAGACTAAGCTAAGAAACATCAACACAATTGATACAGCCCAAAATTACCTACAGAGATCATTTTTGAGTCCCAAGAGATGTCTTTAAAAGAGGTTTAAAACAAATGAACTACTATGCCAGGTGGTTGTGGCACACACATTTAATTCCAGCACAGGCAGAGATGGGTGTTTGAGTTCGAGGCCAGCCTGGTCTACAGAGTGAGTTCCAGGACAGCTAGGGCAACAGTAAAACCCTGTCTTGAAAAAAACAAAGAAACAAAACAGAACAACAACAAGAATGAACTGTACTAACTCAGAGGCAAAATGTTTGTGACCTTGAGTTTAATTGGATTAGCACCGAGTCCTTACAATTTACAAAAGAAAATCCTTTAAGAAAAACAGTTAACCAGCTCGTGTGTTCTCACCTAACTTTTAAACCTTACGTTCTAAGTTTTGCTTAATCTTTAAATCTTGTTGCAAACTAGATCTGTTGAGGAGTATGGAAGGTTGCCAAATCTGTAGACAGTCATTGTCAAGAGCGTGACGTGCAAGTTTCCCCAGGAGCCCACCCGTCACGGGTATATGTACTTTCACGAACTTGGCTTCAAGTCTCCCCAGGAGCCCACCCTGTCATGAACTTGATTTACTCTGACTTGAATTTCTGACTGAAATTCTTTTCTGCAGTATAGTCAGGGATCTGGCTTTACTTGGAGGTCCCTATGGGGAAGGGAACTCTTCAGGTTTCTGATAACCGTTGGGCTCTAGCTCCTGCTACTGCTAACAGTACTAAAACCCAGGCATGCCTGCCTGGTGTGGGCTCTGCACTGTCCACTGCCTCTGAGTTCCCTGCTGGCCTGTCAGGCTTCATAAAACCCGCATCTCTACTTGCCTCCCAAGACTCACCTGACCCTGAGCTCCAGCTCGGCTTCCCAGAGAAGTTGGCCTATGGCTTATCTTGAGGAGACATGAACAAAGACCTATTTACTCCAAAGAGTGCACCGACCACAGACAGACAGAGTGAGTCTATCTAAGTCTAGCTTGGTAAACCATGGAGTTGTTTACAAGGCTTCCTTACAGGTGCATGGGTGACTCCCCCCAAAGCAGCTGCATCACTGAGAAGTCCTACCCTGCTCAAAGCCCACAAGATACCTTCCTTGTCCTGCATATTCTAGCACCTTCCAAGACGACATGCATCTGGGATAGAATTACAGACAGCCTTAGAAGAGAGTGACCAGAATCTCAGATGAGGCTTAAATGACCCTCCCACGCTCTCGGTCTTGTGAAGGTCAGCAGTGAGTATTCTCAGACATTCTAATTAAGATGGTAATTGCCATGTTACACCTGAAGGACAGTGGTCCACAGCATCCTCTCACAGTCTTGTGTGATAGGTAGGAAGGGCCGGAGAGGTCATCTACTCACTCAGCAAATATTTGGGAAGGGTGTGTTACATCACACTGAAGACCAGGAATTCCCCAATCTAGGTCTGCATCTAGTTGTACTGGGAGGCAGGTCATGGTACTGAACTGTCTGGTTGTACTGGGAGGCAGGTCATGGTACTGAACTATCTTGTCTCTTCACTTCCTGTCATCTGTTTAGGTTACTCCGTGGCTAAGTCTTGGTACAGCGCCCAACACACACTCGGGCGAGCCGCTTCATCTGCTGCTGCTTCTTCTTTAAGCACTAAGGTCAAGGTTTTTGTTGTGTGAGTTTATTTTTCTATTCAGAATTAGGATGCTGTTGTGGAATAGTTTCCTCTGGTTTAAAACATTCCATCCTGCAGGAAGGCAAAGAACTCAGGAACTCCCTGAAACTGACCAGATTCACCAGGTCTCCTCCCTGTTAAAGTAAGATAAAAGTTGAGAGTCCTCCTCTGATGAGCAGAGCCAAGCTACAAAGAAGGCTCTCAGACCAGCTCAGCTGCCTGGAAGAGGTTTAAAGCAACTGAATCACTTGGAAAGGACACTCTCCAACCTGTTGAGCAGCCTGAAGGCTGTGCAGTGTGCTCCACGTTCCCAGCTTTGTGAGCTGTCACCCGTGCTGGGGTGGGTTTTGGTGAAGCGGCTGTCTGTTAAGTCCCTTCTGCTCCTATGAGTAACTCTACCCACGTTCCTGTAAACAGCCCCAGTAAAACTCATTCGTTCACCAAAGAGGACTTGGGTGGTATCTGTACCTTGGTCTGTAGGGGTTCACTATCTGGGGTTTGTAGACATGTGTTGCGTCTCTCCAGGAAAAGGAAAGGTTTTGTCACGCAGCAGATGCATGGTGTGGCCTTAGCAGGTAGAGGATGAAGGGAGTAGAAAGAACAGAGGATTGTGGGGCTGTGGATGTGGCTCAGTGGATAAACACTTTCCCTGTAAGCATGAAGCCTGGGGTTTGAATTGCACATAGAGATAATGACTGGTTTCCCATCCAGCAATCAGGAGGCAGAGACCAGCTCTCTGGGGCAAGCTGGCTGGCTAGACAGACTAGCAGGAACTGGCGCATTCAGCAAGTTCAGCAAGAAACCTGACTCTAAGAAATGGGTAGAGATCCATAGGGAGGCACCGAACGTTAACTTTGGACCTCCACACATATGTGCGCACATGTGAATGTGTTTTTGTACACACAGAGAGACATGTACATACACCCTCTCACACATCACATACACAAACACATTGTGACTTGCTAGAGTGCTATAACTCTAGCGGCTTTTCCAGAAAGAGGCTTCTAGCCCTATCTCCACCAGAAGAAAAGCCTCCATCTGCCTTGCTCACCCGAGACCCTGGGCAATTGTGATCAGGGAGGGTGGGCAGTTAGCTCTGAGATGTTCAGATGAGCAGGAGACCCTGTGCCTAAATGAAAGAATAGGCCACTGAAGTGTTAACACCCTGTCCTTAGCCACAATCGTCACTGTAAAGACGGGGTCCACCTCACACATGGCTGAAGGGATTATGAGGTAGTATAGCTACTTCAGCAGACAGTCAGCAGTTTCACGCAATGTGGTGACCACGTGACCCAGATACCATATTCCTGAGAACAATTAAAACAGCCAGGGAACTACTTACGCACAGGTGTTCCTAAATGGTGGCAAGAACCTAAATGTCTATCAGGTGGCGAAGAGTCGAGAAACATAAAGCAGCAGATTATCCAGTTGTCAAAGGGATAAGACACTGATCCGTGCTGGGACACGGATGATGCTTGAAATCGCGTAAACATGCCAAGCGAAGGGAGCCGTGCATGGCTCCATCCATATGAGATTTTATTTAATGTCCGGGCTAGGCAAATCCACAGAAACAGAACGTCCTAAGTTGTTTAGTACTAGAAGAGGGAATAAAGAAAAACTGCTAATGGTTTGGGATTTCTATTTGGGATGGTGGTTACACAACTGAACACATTTAAACACCACTGAACTGCACACTTGGAGTGACTAACCCAGTAAGTGAATAGTATCTCAGTAAAGCCGTTAAGTAAATAGGAAATGATTCGGGTCCAGCCTGGTATGGGAAAAAACTACACGCTTTCTAAGGTGACCAGTGCTGGTGACTGTCACTTGAGTGTTCTGATGGCAGAGGCAAGTGTTTGGGTACTTAGGAAAAATAACCAATGGGAATGAGTTCACTAGCCAGTGCCTGGTAACCTGCTGAAACACGTTCCCTGGGCTGGGGAAGCCAGCTTCCTCTAGGGACAGCCCTCTTCTCCAACTCCGCTCCTCCCACTGCGAAGCTCCGCCTGCTTCACAGACAGTGCCTGGCTCTGAAGGCCTCCATGGCTAAGTACATGGTAGTTCCTCCGTCACCTGGAGTCCTAATTCGCCCTTTGCTCTTGGGGTGGTTAGGGTGGGGACAGAAGGAAAGAACTGTAGTTACTAAGTCAGACCTACTTATGAGGAAAAATAGAAGCTTCTGTGGCCGGCCTTCCGGCCTCGGGCTGAGTGACAAACTCTCAAAACAGAGACGAGTCCTGGGTTAGCTGACCGAGTGCTAGGGCTCCGTTGAGGACCATTCTTGAGGGAACGTAAACATCTCTCATTACGTGACCTTGTTCTTGGGGTAGGCACTTTGCCTGGCGGGTGCTCTTCACCATCAGGCAGGTGCTCTTCACCATCAGGCAGGTGCCAAAAGTGCCAGGTAGGCTTCTGGGTTGTGATGGCGATTTCCTAGGAGGGAGGCACCCTGCATCTCCAGTGGAGCCATGCTAGGATGAGATGCCAGAGAAAACACTTGAAGAGTCTGCTGCTTCCTTCCCTGCCTTCCTGCTCCAGCCTCAGGGAAGCCTCCCCTTTGGACATCTGGAGAGCCTGTGTTCAGGGGCAAACCCACATCTGGGCATCCTGCCTTGTGGATCTCAGTCCTGAGCTGAGGGACACAGCCTAACCATAACAGGCCCTGCCATTCGCTCGCTGTGTGACCCAAGCAAAGTCACCGGGCTCAGGATGAGCTGCATCACACCTCAGAGGGCTGGAGGGGAGACTACATTGCCAGGTGTGCCGGGATGGCATGTGGAGTGTCATGGATTTGGCTGTTGTGTAGTGGTGGGCACTGAGTGAGCTTTTGGTAGACTGGTTCTAAATGAGCTTTTGTTTATTTCTATCCAAGAAGAACAGAAGCCCAAGGACTTTACCCCTCACCCTAAACTGTTCCTGAGGTCTTAAAAAGGCTTGCCTCCAAGTAGATGGCCCATTCCGGTCCTCACAGTGTTCTCTAAGCATTTTATGTCTGTGTTTCTGCCTCTCTGATAGTTAGGGATCCGATGTTTAGGGCTGCCTGTAACCCCATCGGGTCTGACCAGCAACCCAGCCCCAAACAGCAACACCTGTGAGAGCAGCCAAGCCTTGGCAATTGTGTGCAGGGTCTCACGTGCTTCTCTTTGCCTCCCTGGAGCACAGCATTGTCACTATAGTGCTCCTTACCTGGGAAGCTTGGGTATCAGGGAAGGAGGGTTGTAAAGAGGAAGGCAACAAAGAGGGCAAGAAGCCATCTGGGATGGAGAGGACAAGTTGGGCAAGAGTAGGGACAGAAAGATGAGCTTTTTACGAGTGTGCAGGTCTGGATGGGCTTAGTGGGTAAAGGCAATTCCTGCCAAGCCTGGTGACCGGAGTTCAATCCTCAGAACCAACATGGTGGAAGGAAAGAACCAAGGCCCACCAGTTGACATTTGACACATGTGCGGTGACCCTCCCAACACAGAACACATACATACACACAATAAATAAATACATGTAATTTTTAAAAAGAGTAGGGTCAGAAAGAGGACCAGGCAGGCTGGGATGTTGCTTAGCTGGCAGAGTGCTTGCCTAGTATGCATCAACCTGTGTTTAATGTGGTAGCAAATGCCTGTGATCCCTGAACTCAGGATACAGCGGCAGGAAGATGGGCGTTCAAAGTCACCTGACCTACATAGTTTACAACCAGCCTTGGCTACATGAGAGACCCTGTCTCACAAAACAATACTAGACCAGGAAGGGAAAGAGGAAAGAGGAGTTAAATAGGAAGAAGTGGAGAGATGTCAGAACACATGAACTTTAGCCTACTTGTGCTCATGTTGGGACAACAGGTCTGTTGAGCAGTGGGACACGACAGTGAGAAATGGAGCTCCTCTGGAACCACAGATAACATGTATGACCTCAGGAGGGTTGCTAGTTGTACAAATCTCTTTTTTTTTTCTATTTTTTGAGACAAGGTTTCTCTGTGTATTTCTAACTCTCTGACTATCCTGGAACTTGCTCTGTAGACCAGGCTGGCCTCGAACTTACAGAGATCTGCCTGCCACTGCCTCCTGAGTGCTGGGATCAAAGGCGTGCGCCACCACCGCCTGGTTTATAGTCCAGTTACACGTGCGGCATGTGCTCTGAACACAGTCACCCTGGGCAGTCCACTCACTTATCTCTGCCTCCCACCTGTGCCTCCTTGTTCCATCCCAGCCAGTTGTGATCAGGACTCCTTCCCAGTGCTGTGATGAGATCCTGAGTGTGGGCAGGGGCCAGGTGAGTCCTTCTTACCTGGCAAATCCCTATATGTTAGACCACTTGCTGGATTCCTCTTTACCTATGAACCACTGACCTAGCCACGGTTTTCTCTACTTCTTACCTTGTGTCCTTTGTACTAAGCAATTTCACCTGTGACATCTAGTGTGCCAGCCATTCTTCCTCAGGTGTGCTTCCGAGATACCAAATGGTTTTGTGTGGCACTGCACGCTTGCCTGCTGTGGAATACTGGCAGTGTAACCCTAGCTTTCTGGCACTGAAGTGTGGGATAGGGGCTTCCCTTCCTGCCTTCTACCTTCCCATCTCGGGACTGTTGCCCTCCACTGCCTACATGCAGCTCACGGTTGCAGCAGAGATTTCTGCAGCTATCTCTCAGGTTCTTCACACGTCCAACCTGCCCACTCTCAAAGTCTTATGCAGCCATTATTTCCTGGGCACTTCTAGTACACCCATAAGATGCGCAAGGTAGCTAAATCACCATTTGGGAAAAGGAGAAACTGAGATAGGGGAACTGACATGGTCAGAGTTTTCCAGAAGCCCTGGCTTCTTTCTCTACATCTTTCCACTCACAGATGGGTGGGCTCAGTAGGCTCTCCAGACCTGCACACTTGTAAAGAGCTAGCATTGTAACGGTACAGGGCAGATGCGCCGGCCAGGAAACAAACCCTTTGCCAGTGGATAGCTGGGTCGAATTTCAGTCCAGTACAGCTGCTCTCCTTCTTGGTACTGCCCAAGTACCCTCCATTCCTTGTACTGGGCAGGGCACCAGGAATGAACAGCAGAGCCTGTATTCCTGGATCTGGGCACTGTGTATATTTTTAGCCTCTACTCTGTGTGGGTATCTACACTGCATCTAGTGTCCTCAGGGAACCACCCAGTTGCAAATGCAGGGGCCACTGGGAGCTGGACCTCCCCCTCCCATCTCAGGTTCTAGGGCTCAGGATCCAACTCTCTTCTGGAAGACAGGATCAGCCTTTTTAAAGGAAGGAATGCACACACCTCCAACACACAGAGGCTCGTGGCTCTGTGACCTTGCATTCCTCGGCTGAGATGTAGGAGGAAGGAGAGCCTCAGCTGCACGCAGGGATCACCAGCCAGACGGTCACTGAGGTGCTCACAGGTCTGTCCACCCATCCATCCCAGTGAGCCAGGCCATGCTGCGGTGACAGCCTGGTTGCCCCAGGCCAGGAGACCTCTCTTCCCCAACAGGGCTGTCTCAGTTTTCCTGAGCACAATTTTCTAGACGTCAAGAAGCGGCTGTGGAGAGTGAGCTGAATTACGGCTGACCAAACAGACTTCTGCCTTCTCTTCTGCTGTCAGTGCTACCTGACTGATGGTGGGGGTGCGGGTGCTGCTCGGTGGGTCTCACAAAGGCGGTATGGAATTGGATGTATGGTGTTTGAGACCCAGGCTAATAACCTCCAAAGACTGTAGGCTCACCCACAATTCACCCACATACTACCCTGGTTTCTAACTCTGTCAATTGGGGGAAGTCGGTCCACTATGGTTTCTAGAGCTGTGGCTCATGCTCAAAATTTGGGCATGTGGGAGGCTGAGACAGGAGGATTGTCAAAGGATTGCAGTCGGGGCTGCACAGTGAGTTCCTGAGCTAAGAGTAGGACTCCTGTCACTACTAAAAGCAAAAGAAAAAAAATCGGGCCAGCAGGACGGCTCAGTGGGTAAGGGAACTTGCTAAGCGTGACCACCTGAGAGTCCCATTTCCAGACTCATGTGGTGGAAGCAGAGAACTAAGTCGTTGTCCTCTGACCTCCACACGCGTTGTGCCATTATGTATGTACACACACACCAAATTAAATTTTTTCTAAATGTTCAAAACTGTACTCCAGGCATCCACTTGGCATGGTGTTAGGCTGATGTCAGCACAGTAAGAAGTACATTTTATGTCTCACATTTCAGAGAAATGGTTTCACAAAACAGTACTTATGTTCTTTATATGAGATGTTCCGTTACCGCCTTTCATCCTATTTCACTCTTATAAAATGTCAAATTTTTCATAGTACCCAATACTGGGCCCTAATCTTGACGGTAGAGACTAACTGTAAATAGACATGCGCTCCCCCATATTAAAATCACCAACCATGCGTGGCGCGGAGCCAGCACGGCAAGAACAGGGAACGAGTTAGCAGGACTCCCCGAACTTCAAGGCGAGGGCAGGGCCTGGGGCGCAGTCTGAGGACGCGGGGAGGCCGGCGGGGACCGCCCAAGCCAGCCAGGGTTTATTTTAAGGACAGCAGCGCCGCAGGCTTGGGAGAAGGGGCCGGGCTCTCCCGGGCATCCCCTGCGTGCTCTATTTCGGGGCCGCCCCGCCGGAAGCGCTGCAGTGCTGAGCTGCGCCCGCCTGACGGTTCCTGGGCCCTGGTTCCAGCGCGGGCTGTCGGGGTCCGTCTCCCCCTAGCCCCGGCTACAGGGCCGGCTGTCGGGGTCCGTCTTCTCCGAACAGGAACCCCGGCGCCCGGAGGGCGACGCCCGCATTCGCGGCGGGAGGAGCCTGGCGCTCCTCCAGGACCAGCCCCAGGTCCGCCCCCGAGTTTGCAAACAGCGGCCGCCCGCCGGCCCCGCGCACGCGCGCTCCGCCCCCGCCCCGCCCCGCCCCGCCCGCTCGGTCTCACGCCCCTAAGCCGTCCGCGGGGCCAGCCGGGAACCGGCTGTGCAGAGCCCGAGAGGCCGGTACCCCAGCCGGCCGTGCCAAGCCGCGCAGGCGCAGCCCCGCCCCCTGCCGGCGGCGCGGCCATATTTAAAGGGAGGCCGGCGCGACGAGCCAATGAGCTTGCGAACGTGCGGGGGCGGTGCGTGGCGGCGGGAGGCCCCGGATGTGGCTGCGGCGCAGCTCCTCCCCCGCTCCCCTCAGACTCGGGCTCCGCGCCTCGCTCCGCTCCCTCTCCGGCTCGCTCGTGGCCCGCAGGCCCCTAGGCGCGGCAGGAGGCGCCTCGGCGGCGGCAGCGGCGGCGCAGAGGTGCGCGGGAGTGGGCGGCCAGGCGGCGGAGCGGGCGGGGCTCGGCGCTGGTCCCCCGCGCCTGGCGCGCCCCGGCCGCCGCCATGAGCGGCTCGTCCGGCACCCCGTATCTGGGCAGCAAGATCAGCCTCATTTCCAAGGCGCAGATCCGCTACGAGGGCATTCTTTACACCATCGACACCGACAATTCCACCGTGGCGCTCGCCAAAGGTAGCGGCCCGCCGCCGCCGCGCGCCCAACCGCCGCCCCAACAGCTCGGCTGCCCCGCGCCTGCCCGCACAATGGTGGTGCCGGCTTCGGCGGGGGCAAGGGAGGAGCGGACCGCGGTCCTGCAGGTGTCGGGGGCGGGGCGGCTCCGAAGCCGCGGACCTCCGGGCCTGCGAGATGTCCCAGCGGGGCGAGTCGCGCTCCGTGGCGGGGGGCCCGGGTCCTGCGCGCTCTGCTGGAACCCCGCGGCAGCCACGGCCCACCGCGTCCGGGTGCAGCCTCTAGCCGAGCCGGGGTGTCGCTAGAGCCGCCGCTGCCCTGCCCCGCACCCTTCCGAACCAGTCGACTTGAGGGGTTGGTTTGTGATGAGAGAAGTCTAGAGTCGGTGCGCGCTGGTCCCGGCAGCGTGAGGCCCCCAGAGCTTCTTTGTCTCCATTCTCCGCGTAAAATGGGGCGCTCGCTTCCTTGCTGCTCCTCAGAGGCGCGAGCGCAGCAGGCCGCCCGGGGTGTGTGTTAGACCCTCTAGGGTGCAGATGGAAAGGTCGCGTGCTGCAGTCCTGAGCCATTCTCCCGGACCCAGACTGCGGCGCTGCCGGGGAGAGCTCAGTGTCCGGGGCTTTTCGTTCAGTTGAGTTCTCCTTGCTGCGGTGCTTTTGACATGAGATCCCCCGTTGGAGAAACAGGCCCAGAGTAAGCCCCCGTCCACAGTAGGGGATTGCTGCTTAAATCCTGCCACCAGACTCAGGTCGGCCCCAGAGTCCTGCCAGAGAGAGGTGTGCTAGCCTTCCTAGATCCTGTGGAGGATCCCTTGGGTTCAGGATTTCCTTGTGGACACAGAAGCTAGTGTTGGGGGTCCGAGTTCAGGGACTCCTTCCTTTTGTTTCTGCAACAGCCCAGCCTGTTGTTCCCTGCTTGCCTAGGAAAACCGCCTCAGCTGCAGCCTGTGATGAGGATTCAGGCATGAAGCTGCTAGCAGTTCCATCTGCAGTCAGATGTGAGGAGGGAGGTTTTGCAGAGATAATCAGTGGGTTTGTGCAGACGTGCAGGGAGCTTTGTGAGGCTTGGGATTCTGTGACATTTTTCATGTCCTCTTCCTGAACTGCTGTCCCCTGCTTTCTTTGAGACCTGGTGCCTTATAGGTGTTGTCAGCTGGAAAGTGGGAGGTTAAGGAGCTGTTAATTGACAGTAGAATACTGTGTCAGAGAGGGCGCTGTAGTGTTAGAAGCTCGATCAAATGGACTTGGCACAGGACTACAACTTAACCCTTCTTTTTTTTTAACCCCTAAGTGAGGTCCTTTGGTACTGAAGACCGCCCCACAGATAGGCCTGCTCCCCCAAGAGAGGAAATTTACGAGTACATCATTTTCCGGGGAAGTGATATCAAAGATATTACTGTGTGCGAACCTCCAAAAGCTCAGCACACACTCCCTCAGGATCCTGCTATTGTTCAGGTAAGTGTGTGGGTGTGGTTCATAAGAGATCTTGGTTTCCACATGGAACTTGGTGTCATCCGTGTGTCCAGAACATTCAACTCAAAGAATTGTCCTCTAGTGAGCACTGGCCTGGTTTTCACCTGGATGGTTTCTGTACCCATACAGCATGTACTCTACTGGGTCGCATGTTCTGTATGGCAAGGCCAGCAGGGAAAGAAAACTGTAGCTTGTGTGTGTGTGATGTGCTGCTAGTCTTGCCTGGTCCTGGGGTACCTGGAACATAGCACTCAAGCCCTGAGGGGCCACAGTGTGAGTGGCATCAGATGCTTTCAGGATGACAGGGTCGGTTCACTTGTCTCGAGAGTCTTCTGCTATTATATTCCATGTTGTAGGAGCCTGACTGCCTGGTACGTTATGTGCCGGGATCGTCGGGCAGGGCAGCTAGACGGTTATCTTACATAAACTAGGCCTTGTGGCTTCTGCGGTGCAGGCTGCTCAGGTTCTGGGATGAGGCCATGCGTAGAAAGGTAGTAGCAGGCAGCGATGACTTCTATGGCACTGGAAGGACCCAGCTTGATGGATAGGTATTGAGGGTGAGTGTAGGAATAGGCCAGCCTTCAGACGAACAGGCATGATCCTGAATTCTGTGTGGGGAGACAAAGAAGGAGAGGGGACGAACACATCTGGAGATGTGTGAATAGTTCATGGCCCCACATTTCTTCATGGGAACTTTCTTGTGTAAAAAAGCCAGACTGCTGTTGGCAGAGGGGAGTTGTGAGAGGGTTTTAATTTTGTGAAGTTCATGTACCTTTGGCAATACTGGAAACTGCCCAGAACTGCCTACCACATCAGGAGTGCAGGCTGACAGACTTGGCAAGTGCTGTATGTGGAGACTTGCCTGAGAGGTAACGGGATGTTGCAGTGCTCTTACCTGTGTGTCTTGTTGTTCAGTCCTCCCTGGGCTCTGCCTCCGCCTCGCCCTTCCAGCCGCATGTGCCTTACAGCCCCTTCAGAGGGATGCCACCGTATGGCCAGCTGGCAGCCAGCTCCCTGCTCAGCCAGCAGTATGCCGCCTCCTTAGGTCTAGGTGAGTGACCGTTCTGTGTGCTCAACTACCTTTGCCTGTGATCACCATATAGTGACAGAGTCTTATACCCTGAGAGTGGGACATTAATTCTTCACATCATACAGCTCCTGGACTGTTGCATCTTACCACTCCTGATAAATTACCCACTGGAGCTTCATCTTGTTAGTGTTCAATAACCGTTTTCTGAGACTAAGAGGCCGCAGTGTTAGTTCAAATGCACTTGAGATCAGAGGTTCTAGTGCAGCTGTAGTTTTTTTTTTTTAATTTATTTATTTATTATGTATACAATATTCTGTCTGTGTGTATGTATGCCTACAGGCCAGAAGAAGGCACCAGACTCCATTAAAGATGGTTGTGAGCCACCATGTGGTTGCTGGGAATTGAACTCAGGACCTTTGGAAGAGCAGGCAATGCTCTTAACCTCTGAGCCATCTCTCCAGCCCCCAACAGCTGTAGTTTCTTACAGATGGGATTGATCTAAGACTATTGGTGCCCTATATCTTATTACAGCCTATATTAATCTGTTGCAAGAGCCCAGCTCAACCTGGTTTCTACTGAGGTTTACTAGTCTTAGAATAAGAGTATCTCTGTGTTGGGAATAAGGTCAGCCTGTCTTTGACCTGGACCATGATGCTGTGTTCAGAGCATAGAGAATTGGGCACTTTCCTCAGTGCTGGGGAGGCAGAGACAAACAGACACCTGAGGTTGACTAACTCGCAAGTTAAGCCTAATTAGTGGGCAACTGAGAGACCCTGCCTTAAAAACAAAGTGGATGACACCCAAGGAAGCAACCGCAAGGTTGACCTGTGGCCTTAGCATGAATGTGCATATGTACACATGTGTGCTTCCTCCACCCCTAAGAACATAGTTTGCATCTTGTCCTTCCATTCTTGCTCAAGACTCCAGCAGCTGAGGCAGGGAATGTTAATTAACTCCAGACCAATGCTGTGGGCCACTTGTGATTGCTGTTCTGATGTGGCAGGCGACATCTCAACCTCGCTCTAAAATACATCATTTAAGAGGTCGCTTGGCTCTTTCCAGGCTTGCTAGGCATAAGACAAGTATGTCCTGACTTATTTGTGTGCTTTCTCTTTGCTCTTCTCTCTCTCTCTTCTGTAGAGAAGTTGGTAAGCCCTCCAGCCTCAGCCGCTGCTTCCAGCCCTAGTTCCTCTCCATCTCCACAGCCTGTTTCAGAGCTTGACATGTCCTCAGAGCCACCTCAGCTCACTTCCAAGGGTAACAGCAGTTTGGAGAACTAACTGCATGCTTTCCTCATAGACTGAGAGCCAGGGGGTGAACAGTGCCAGGACGTCAGGAACTGGAACAGACCTTCCACTAGGCCCAGGGATCGGCGTGTGTCCTGATTAATTAATGCCAGTTTTAAAGGGTTAGAAAGAGCCAACAGAGCACTTAATTCATTCTGCCTGGGTTTATGGTTTGGCCTGTCCATGGCCATTACATGGGAAGACATAAAGCTGTTTCTTGGGTTTTCTGAGTCCTAAACATGTTCTGGATTTCTGCTGTGGAACTTTCCCAAACAACTCAGATGAAACATGTAGTTCTCTCTTAAGGGCATTTGAGGTGGGGAGCTTGCATGGCAGCCCCCAGGTGTTTGACTGCATGAACAATGCCATCTTGAGAGCCAGCTGGCTAGTGTTGCTATCCACCCACCTATCTCTGCTGATACAGCATTTACAGGGTTTCTTGACCTTCCTCATGTTCTTGTGCTGGTGTTTCTGCATGTCTGTTTTACACGTGGCATCGTGCTTGTAGCAGCTCAAGCCTTCATCATTACCCAGCTCAGTCCAGGAGGCCTCCAGGGTCGGCACGATCAGTTTGTTTGTGTGGGTTGTTACGTCCTGTAGGGCCTCTTTGTAGTTAAAGGAGGGAATGCATTACCCTTTGTAATTAAGAGCTGTTACTGAGGATGCTTTCATTGTCCTTAGGATTGCTCAAGGAAATCCACCACAGGGTGAAATTGCTTTTACAAAGCACACAAGGGGCAGGATAGATGGCTCAATATTAAGAGCATTGTCTGCTCTTCCAGGTGACCTGGATTTGATTCCCAGGGTCCACATGGTGGTTCACAACCGTCTATAACTCCAGTCCTAGGGAATCTGACCCCCTCTTCTGGACTCTTAAGGAGACCAGGCATGCATGTGGTGCAGACTTACATGCAGACAAACACCCATATATGTACAAATAAATAAATAATAAACTGTACACAGAAGCCACTTTGGTGTGATTGTTTGCTGTTTGTCTTTTCAGGTCATTCTTGCTGAGTGAGATGATAGGCCTAAAAAAGTAGTCCATCTTAGTTTCTGTCAGAGAGGGGACCTTAGGAATGCTTGCCTGGGAGTGCGTCCCTGACCATGTGATGGGAATCTCTTCACAGCAGTGTTTCATTTTGTTTTGCCATGACCAGGACTCGTGTTTTACGTCTCACTCCAGTTCCACACAGTCCCTAGGGCTAATGTTCCCCATGGGTTATGGGATGTGGGGCAGGTCAAAGGAAGCAGTAGACTACTGGTGGCTCCTATGTTTTGACAGTTTCAGAGGATTCATTCTGGGACCACCACTGAAGCTCTGTTTTGAGGGTGTGTTTTGTGTATAGGTATAGTCCCTTACACTGGGTACCTGGTAGCCCATCCTTGCTTATGAAGAGCTTTTTATTCTCTGAGAAGCTGTAGGTTGTTAACCTTCATTGCAGTACATCCTGTTCAACTCATCCTGTTTCTCATAAAGCTGTTCTAGAATTTCAGAGTCTGACTACTGTACTTTCTAGAAGATCCTAGGCTAGGTGGGTTCTCCTGCATAGACCAGAGTAACATTTCTTGAATTCCGACTTCATTTCAGGACTGTTGACACCTTCAGGCTTGGTCAAAACTTGTCTAGAAAACCCGTTGGTAAACTTGAGGAAGTACCCGTTGGCGTTGGTAGCACAATTACTTTCCTCATTGTAGTTCAAAGATTGGCGTTCCTAGAGAACAGGCCTTGGTGCCTCCCTGTGACTTAATTTCCTTTGTCACCTGGACCAGCTTCAAAGAGAGCCAGCAGGCCAGTCTGGGAGAGTAAATCCTGAGTTCAGGCTTTCTCTAGACAGTGTGTCACCCCTGCCCTAACCCCACCCCCAAGGTAGCCATTTGTAAACCTGCCTTCCCTCTTCAACCCAGGAGCTGGTTTTCCATCTACCCCAGTCGGCAAGAGCCCCATGGTGGAACAAGCTGTCCAGACGAGTTCTACTGATAACTTGAATGCTAAGAAACTCTTACCCACCAAGATCACCTCGGGGACACAACTCAATGGTCGCCAAGCTCAGCCAAGCAGCAAGACTGCCATCGGTACTTGAACTTGATACCCCCTGCGGTTTGCTATATGTCCCCAGTGTAGTACTCACTGGGCTATGTTTTAAAGCATTAACCGAATCATTGTTTTGCAAGCAGGCCTGTGGGCAGGCAGCCTCAGTCCCGTAGGGTGCATGTGGTAGTTGTACTCTGCTTTGGTGGCTGGGTTCTGGCTTCGGCGGGAGCTTTGCCTCACTTTTCCCTTTGCACCTTAGATGTAGTCCAGCCGGCACCTGTGCACACTCAAGGGCAGGTGAATGATGAGAACAGAAGACCTCCACGGAGGCGGTCAGGTAACTCCCATGGCCACGAGCAGCAGGGCCACTTTGCTTACCTGTGCTGGGGACTTGGGGCTAAGGTGGTGCCTTAGTGATCTGTGCCCCTTTGACTTCAGTGTGTCTGTGAGCTACTTTTGAATTCAGACTGGAAATAAGTTGGTGACTTCAGTCATGCTGGGTTTTTTTTTTTTTTTTTTTTCTCCACATAGGCAATAGGCGAACAAGAAATCGTTCCAGAGGGCAAAACCGTCCAACTAATGTTAAGGAAAACACAATCAAGTTTGAAGGTGACTTTGATTTTGAGAGTGCAAATGCCCAGTTCAACCGAGAAGAGCTCGATAAAGAATTTAAGAAGAAACTGAATTTTAAAGGTCTGATTCACTTGAAAGTTATCCCCCAAGAGATTCCCTAGAGCATGTTAAGACATGATGGCTGGAGCATGTTAAGACATGATGGCTGGCCTCACTCTGGAGTGAGGTGGGGTTCTGACCAATGTGAAAATTGGAGTAAATGAGATGAGGAAGGGTTGGAGTGGGTTTGTGAAGCTTGTGACTTGCAGTGAGAAGAAAGGGTCTCTGACATGAAATGTTCAGGTCATCTTCTGGGTCTGAGTGCACCCCCAACAGGAAACCATTGGGTAGTGTTTGTCTCTGGACCTTTGTGCCCTGCTTTTCTTTGTAGATGACAAAGCTGAGAAGGGGGAAGAAAAGGACCCTACTGTGATGACCCAGAGTGAAGAGTCTCCTGCTGAGGAAGATCTTCTGGGGCCCAACTGTTACTATGACAAATCCAAGTCCTTCTTTGACAACATTTCTTCTGAACTCAAAACAAGGTCAGGGCCTGAATGCACTGTGGGAAGGATGGCTGGTTTGTATGTAAGTCCTGGAGCATGCAATTAAAACGTACTAACATTAAGTCCGAGGTTTGAGCTTATATTCTGGACGAGAGTCCTAGTTGGGTCTGCCTCTGCCAGCTAGGGTATAGTACCAAAAGCCTCTGGCTATCCCCTAGCCTGATTTGGACTTGCTGAGGAGTCCTTGCGCTCCCTGTTTGCCTCCAAGAGTTCCATTGTGCTGTTGTTTCTTGCCCATCTGCCTATTGGCATAGATACACCTAAGCAATTGGCTGAGCACCCTGTCCTCCCAAGTCTTGGAAGTCAGTGATTGTGATATGTGTCAGCACTGTGGATGAACACCCCCAGATTGTACAGTAGTCTTCAGAGCAGGCACGGTGTGCAAACACAGACCCAGGAGTCCTGTTGGTTGAGTATTAGGCACACTGCCAGCCCATGAAGAACAGGAAATGAGGTAGGTAGTCTGAGCCATACACACTATCAGGGGAGCAATTGAAGCAAGAAAGATACAAGCTAAGAGAAGGACTTAGGCCCAGCTGTGTCGTAGGAGGGGTGTGGCCAGCTGCAACAGCTGTAGGAGTGAGGAAAGGGACTCCCAGGTGAAGCCCAAGATCTTCACATGGCTGTGTATGCATCAGAATGGGCAGGTTGATGGTGCTGGCTGTATTTTAAGCAGTGAACTGCACTGCCTCTTGGTGACAGTGGCTGAAGATGAGCTGGTGTGGAAGCTTACCTGGAGGGCTTCTAAGGGCTTTGTTGTCACCACTTGTATCCATTGTTTACTCTTTTTGTGATAGAGGTGGGTCTTGAGCCAAAACAGGCCTGATGTGCAGTATAAGGGTATGTGCTCCAGGGTAGTGTTCTCCTGCCTCTTTGGCAACCACAGCAGTAGTTATTGGAAGGACAAAGCCTATTTCAGAACCTGAAGTTGTTGCCCACTACAGTCTGATTTTTTGGTTTTTCAAGACAGGGTTTCCCTTTTCAAGCAAGGTTTCCTTGCTGTCCTGGAGCTTGCTCTGTAGACCAGGCTGGCCTCAAACACAGAGATCCACCTGCCTCTGCCTCCCAAATGCTGGGAATAAAGGTGTGCACCACCACCGCTCAGCTTACAGTCAGATCTTAACACACCTTATCTTTTGGTTTAGTTCTAGGCGAACAACATGGGCTGAAGAGAGGAAGCTGAACACTGAGACCTTTGGGGTATCTGGGAGGTTCCTTCGGGGCCGCAGTTCACGTGGTGGATTCCGAGGAGGCAGAGGGAATGGAACAACACGGCGCAACCCCACTTCCCACCGAGCTGGGACTGGACGGGTGTGAGGGTGCAGTACAAGTGAGTAGGGAACCTTCTGGATCCCTGGGTAGGAGGTGGTGGGGTGAGTTCCCTAGACCATGTTTAGAGCTGTGCACACAGAAATAAGTCTGGCTGAAGTCCTGTGCAGTGCTGGGTGGGATGTGGAGGACCAAGGTTTTCCTTCCTCATCTGTCTCCTGGTCCCCATGGTGGTGAGGGAATAGACAGCCATGTTACAGGTACCTTTGGACACACTGACTTCTTGTCCTTTCACAGGGTCCTGAAGAGGCACAGAGGTGCTGCTCTGCAGGACAGAAGGAAATGAACGCTACAGTCACGGGGAGAAGTGATCTTGTTTACTAAGTCTGGATGCTACTTAGCTATTTAGCTTTGGACTCAACCTAAACTTGGACGTGGTCTGATTAGAACCACTTGTTTTGGGGGAAGTATTTTGTGGGTGACCTCGTAAAGGTATCTTGACCTACATTTTCTTCTTGGTTGCACACAGCCTAATTGTAAGGTTTTGGTATTTTGCAAAAAAGTTTCTATAGGCAAAGGCTCAATCCTCACTTTGTAATTTTTTTTTTTTTTAATGACAGCTTTGACTCTTAAAACAGAACCAAATTTGGCACATGTGATGTCCAAATGTGTCTCTGCAACCCATCTGGCCCCTGGTGCTGCTGGCCTGGTACCCCAACTGCTAAAAGTGGGAAGTCTCAGGAGCCAGGCAGGGCCAGCACAGGGTGAACCAGTCATATGGGGTGGGAGGGCCAAGGGCAGTGAAGGGGGGTGGTGTTTCATGGATCATGTTGTGTAATGAACCAGTGATGTTCAGTGTTGGAGGCTGACAGAGGGATGAATGAAGTAGGAAGGGCCCCTTGAGTGTCATGTAGAGCCTGGCTTCCACAGCTACTGAGGATCCAAGACAAGGCGGTGTGGCGTGCCCGCCCTTCCTGCCCTTGTCTGCCTCTGGCCCAGGTCAGCCATTGTTAGACTCCGGCTGCACCTAAGTGTTCTCATCCACTTTGAAATGAGCCAGTCTTTTTTTTTTTTAAGGTCACTGGCCTTATTTCCACAATTGTAAATAGTTCTTGTGTGTTTATTTTAAAGGTGGTGGAGGGAAGGTAGGAATATAAACTTGTTGCATGAGTAAATGGGTCAGATTCTCTGTATAAGCATGCATCCTCTGACAGGGCATTTTGTTGAAAATAAGCACCTTGATAACCAAAACCCCTTCAAAATAGCTACAAAGCTTTAGTTCTGTATTGATGAGGTCACATTGCAAAAGTTTGGGTTTATTTTTGTAGGACTTCATAGCTGAGACTAGAACATAGCACTGGGGCTACTGTTGGGGTAATGCAAACTCTAAATAAACATTCAAGCCTTCAAATGCTGCCTGCATCGCCTTTGTCATGCCCACGCCTAGAGCACACCTAGGCTACTTAGGGGTTGGAAGTGTATGCCAGAAAAGTGACCCAATGACCACAGATGAAGAAAGCAGGCTGGTTGTCTGAGATGAGCACCCCAGTCTATTATGGATGGAAACTGGTATAATTGTAAACCACCTTGCTTTGCTGTAGCTGTTCAAGTATCCAGGGCAGATAATGTGGTCAGTGGTTTGGCAGACTGAAGGAGGCAAGCAGCCTTGGGACCATTGATAACATATTCTGTCCTTGACTAATAAAAATATATATACTACATACAAGCAGCTACGTACCTTAAACCAGTTAAGCTGGTTTTTCTCTGCCAAGACACAAGTCGCAGCTTATAGATGTTACAATAGGCATAAATCTGGCCAAAGAATTTCTAACATAACTGGTTAAGTTGGGGGGAGGGGGTAGCTGTAAGCCAAAGCAGATGGTAGCATGATAAACTGGTTAAGAATCCAACAGGAAGTGCGTTCCTGGCCAAAAAAACAACACAGTGACAGTGTCGATTTTAATGTAAAAAACTTGACAAATAGCAAAATACAACCTGAGTATGAGTACCAAGTTGTTTTTGGGGGTGGTGTGGGAGGTCTTACTACGAAGCCCTTTTTTTTTTTTCCTTTTGGTTTTTTGAGACCAGGTTTCTGTGTAGCCTGGCTGTTCTGGTTTTGAACTCAGATTTGCCTACCTCTGCCTCCCCTGGGATTAAAGGTGCATTGTGCCACTACCCACCTGGCTAAGGTTCGATTCTTGTATGTATGCATGACTGAGTATATACCACATTCATGAGCTGGCATTATAGACAGCTGTCAGTCATCTAAGTGCTGGGAACCAAACCAGGTCCTTCGAAAGAACACCAAGTGTTCTTGTACTGAGCCATCTTTCAAAAAACTGGCACCAAACCTTCTCAGTACTAAGGAAGGAACCTGGGCCTCACATGCCAGGCCAGAGGAGCTGTACATAGCAGGTAACTGGCTACATTGCCAGTCATGGCTCCAGAGTTATTTGAAGCACTGAGACCCTTTGGCAGACGCGCTGAGAGTACGAGGCTTAGCACTCACGCAAAGATCCCATCTTAACTACAGCCGAATGATGTGCTCGCATCACAAGACAGAGTTAAAAAATGGAGATGTTTATTGGGCTCCGGGACAAGCAGAAGGCCCGCAACACCAAGGCTGAAAGCCACTCCAACTAGCGCACACTTCATGACGATGCTTTCTTTTGTTTCTTCTTTTCATTTTCTTCTTTTTCTTTTTCGATTTCGGCAACATATTTCTCAATTTCTTCAGGATTTAGAATCTACCCCACAAGAAGCACATTCATAATTAATCTGCACAAGGTGCAAGCATACTACCACCTGGTCGTGCAACTACTTCTGCAGGCCTGCACTGTGCTGCTGGGAACAAGGCGAGTGACCCAGGCAGCAGAGCGGGTGTTGGCAGTCTACACCAAAACACAGCACATTTCCACGATTGAAGGGCATCGGCAATGTTCTTAGTCAAGAGCAGGGAGGTAATGCCACAGTACAACCAATGGTCTATGAGATGCTAACCTCTTTAGAAGCCACATCACAGGGCCAGGGAAGGGTTATGAAAATGCCGTCATAGTCAATGTCAGTAAACACCTGGAACCTCGGACTGGGTTTATAAGGTGGGAGCGCTCCCCTCTATCTGAACCCTTCCACCAAAAATTAGACTTACCTTGAGGGGTTGATCCCGCCTCATGACAGCAAGTTCAATGTTTTTCCCACCTGACTGGACCACCTTGAAGGCAAAGCATTAATTAGGTGTGTGTAACCTCACGTGGACCTAAATGTTGGCTCATGACCAGACCAACCAGATGGGAGAGTGAGCGTCTATGGCTTTGTCCCAGATGCAGGTGTGTGTCAGGCCTGCTCAGGATGCTTGTGGAACCTCCAGTCTACAGCAACTCCTCATCCGGGGACCCAATGCCTGTGTTCTAGCTACTGTGGCTTCACCTGCTGGCCTCCTACTTCCCTGACTTAGCACACAAGCCTCTCATATTCTGCCCTAAGGCAAGCCCTGACGGTCCCAGCTGTACAGAGAAGCTACCAGTCACACCACCACCCCTCAGACAACAGGCCCACTCTGCCTGGGGTGTCCCCTGTGCACTCACTTCCAGAAGTGCCTTGATGACTAGTTTGATGGTCAGGTCGTCTGTCTCGATGGCATCATCCGTGTAGTTCTTCTCCAAGAATTCACGCACTGACTTGGCGCCCCGGCCTATGGCATTGGCCTAAAACACAAGGGTCTTAGTAGAGCCAGTCTATGTGGCTGGCCAGTGGCTGCTTTCTTCCATGGCCTGTAGTTGGCTCTCCAGCAGTGGGAGGCGGTGGCACTGATCCTGATTTTACCTTTAAGGCTATTAGCACTGGAAGTTCTTTCGTTGTCAAGAGACACTTGGGGAGATTTCAATTTAGGCCCTCTTTGATGCAATGCCAAAAAGCAGTGTGGGATGTTTTGCTTTCATAGAAGCATCGTGAAACAAACAGGCACTGCACACAGAACTGTGCTAAGAGGTTGAAGCCAGTTTGATCCCTACAGCCCAAAGCCCCACTGTTTGACACAGACTTACCTTCCAGGCATGATACGTGCCCGAGGGGTCAGTCTGATAGAGTCTGGGGGTGCCATCAAAGTCAAAACCCACAATGAGGGCAGAGATGCCAAATGGCCTGCGCCCATTGCTCTGTGTATAGCGCTGAAAGGAAAAGAAGTGACAACCACAACTGCTTAGTGACAACTAAACCCATCCCAAGCAACCTGCAACTCAGATGGTAAGGAAGTTGAGAACAGCTGGCAACATTTCCTTTTCCTCTAAGACACACCCAGGACTGAAAATGCATTATTTTTTATTTTTTTTTTTAAAGATTTATTTGTATCTATTCGCCTGCATTTGTGTGCGCCACATGGGTGTCTGGTGTCCTGCATCACACATCTTAACTGAGACTACTGGAAGTCACCTCAACACAGGTAGACATGTTCCAGCTACAAGGTGGCTCTATAGAGTTACTAGCACATCTCACCACAGGGCAGGGGTGCCTTTCAGCCCTCTCAACTGCTTGACAAATGGTAGCTTAGAGTAAGTAGCAAGACAAATATTCCCCTCTAGAGACCAGAGTCAGGATGGCTCCCAAGTCAGAAGAATCAGCCAAAGTGCTGATGAAGTCACACGGCACCCCCGACAGCAGTGCCTGAGGAAGCACCTACCTGCTTCAGACTGGCAATGTAGCGGGTGATGTACTCCACAGTGACCGGGTCCTCCACAGTCAGCCGGTGGCTCTGGCATTCCACCCGGGCTCTGTTGATGACTATCCTTGCATCAGCGGTGAGGCCTGAAACGCAAGCAGAGGCTTTTGTCGGGGCAGCTCGTCACCACACACGAGTGCAAGGGTTCCAAGAATCAAGTATGTGAACAACTTGGAATCGAGTTACCCTGCACCTCGTTTTGTTTCAGGGAACAAGACTTCCCCAGCTAGCTCTGCTGAAAGCGGTACCTGCCATGCCTGGGGTGCTAGCGGCAAGGAGGGTCCACCATCACCCAGCAACTGCTGTCTCTTAATGTCCAAATCCATTTCTTTCCAAGGGTTGCCGTTAACCAGTCTCCATGTGTCACAACCACCCAGCCCCACTAACTGGTCACCAGGGCTCTCCCTACCACCCTGGTGCAACCTGTACCTGCAAAGGCCATGCAGACATTGTCGTCCAAAGCGCAGATCTTCCGGACCGTTCTTTCATCTTGTAGCTTGGCCACTGATTTTTTTTCCACACCAAGAACAACAATGTCCCTTCCTCGTACACCAACCTTAAATGAGACCACAGGTCACTTTTAAGAATTACATAATAAGCAGGACAGCTGTTAATATTTGGCACAGCAGAGTGGGGTAGGGTCAGCCAGGCACATGGCACACGGCTTGGGGCTTCCAGTCGCACAGGAAGGTACGCCCACCTATATGGGGCCTATCGCTTGACACACCGTACCACACCAAGGAACTGAATCCACTTCTGTGGACTAGGACAATATCAGGACCCGGCTGTCCAATCTTGCACCTCTAAAACACTAAAGCATTGCAGCGGTATGGTAGCTACACAGTGCTGCGCAGGACCCCAAGGCCCGAGTGAACACCGCAGAAGATGCTGGAAGCCCAAGTTGCACAAAGCCCCAGGCCACAATCATGGATGCTCACACTGCTGGTAGGACCCAGTGTGTTACAAAATGTGTGAGTTTGACACACCATTCCCTGATTACACCTAGTACTGTAGAAGGGATGAACAAGGGATGAACTGCGGTTTAAACAAGTGAAGTTGGGTTGCGGATGCGGAACGGCGCTTGCCTAGCATGACCAAAAACAAAATCAAACCAAACAAGAAGCCCACCATAAGCCCAGAGTAATCAGGAGAGGAACAGAGACATGCAGCAATCCCTAACAAGGCAGCTGAGTGCAGAGGGCACAACTAGGTGGCAGGTCACTCTCAAGTGGGGCAGTGACCGGTTTCCAATCCTCCAGATGCAGGAACCTTTTACAAGGCTCTACCAAGGGAGAAGCTCAGTCCGCACCACCCCTGGTCTGGAGTGATTTTACATCTTTTTTCTGTGCTTCCAGGTCCTGAGAAGCTAACTGGGTGCAACGGCAGCCCCAGGTGGGAGAACTGGGGACAGGTACCTCCAGATCCCAAAGCTTTCCTATGGTTTCGTGTGACCCCGAGGGTGCATGGAGGCCAGAGGTGCTTAATCTCCTGGAGCGGAAATGAAAGGCAGATTTGAGACTGACCATCTGGGTGCAGAAAACTACAGTCAGGACTCTGCTTGTGGTCTGTAACTGCTGGACGAGCTCCCCAGCCCCTCCAGGTCAGTCTCTCACTGAACCTGGCAGACTCTGCTACACTTGCTGACCAGCAAACCTAGGGTATCCCCCAGTCTCTGCCTCTTAGGAAATGGGATGCCAGGGGTGTCACTGTGTGAAGCTAACTTAACTAACAAACAAACGAAACATGGGTGTTGCAGAATATCCGTTTACAGTGTAAAGATGTGTCTCTGCCTAAGGTGCCTTCTGATTGACTGGTTTAATGAAGAGCTAAATGGCCAACAGCTAGGCAAGAGAGAACAGGCGGGACTTCTGGGCAGAGAGAGAGAGAGAAGCTGGGAGAAGGAATCTAGGCACATGTGATTTTTGTTCAGTACTAGGAAGTAACCAAGTCATATGGCAGAATATACATTTTTTTAAAAATGGGTTAAGTTATAAGATCTAGCTGGGAACAAGCCTAAGCTAAGGCCAAGCTTTCATAATTAAGTCTCCTTGTCATTATTGTGGGCTAGGGGTCCTGATGAGAAAGTACTGCTGCATTTGTGGGACACTAAATGCTGCTTCTCTGTTGGCTTAGTGACTGAACGGGAATCTGATATTTTAATTACTGTCTGCGGCCCTACTGCCTGCATTATGTGCCCCGTCAGGCACTCCAGACTGGGCTTCTGCAGCGGGTGCCATGTATGTGTAGGTTTAAATTAATTCTCTATCGTTCTATTTATCAGTCAGACCCGAGGATCAAAGACTGGGGTGAAAGCCTGCTAGCTGTCTGGAGACACCTCAAGAGCCCAGAACCAAAAAGCAGCTCAAGCTATAGCCTCGCCTGTCCTTCCTGTAGGTCTATCAAAACTGCTGGCTTCTGTGGCTAATTCCCTTCAGCTAGTCAAGGGCCCCACCCCCAAATTCAAGGTAAACTTTATTGACAGTCTGGAGTGTCACAGCGTGACCAAATTACCCCACAACAGGTGGGGGAGGGCCAAAAGCAGGTCTTCTGGCCGGAGTGGCAACTCGGCTGTCTCCCCAGCTTCACTGGTGGTTGTTTTCCCCACTAGGGCTGGAGAGATGGCTCAGCGTGCTCTCCCAGAGGACCCGGGTTCAATTCCCTGCACCCACATGGCAGCTCACAACTGTCTGCAACTCCAGTTCCAGGGGATCTGATGCCCTCACACAGAAATACATGCAGGCGAAACGGGGCCAATACACATAAAGTAAAATTAAGTTATTAAAAAAAAAGAATAATGCATACATACACAGTGAAAGAGAGAGAGAGAGAGAGAGAGAGAAAGAGGTTCTCTTACTTTATAGGCCCAGGCTGGTCTTGAACTTGTGAGATTTTCGAGTCTCAACCTTCTAAATGCCAGAATTACAGGCCTGTCCCTCCAAACCTAATCACACTAGAGTTTTTTGGATGGGTTAGGTCACCGAAAGATTTGGGGCTTTAGTTTCAAAGTGATTAAATACTTGAAAAATACAGGCGCCGCAAGACTCAAAACCACGTGTGTTTTCCCGGTGACTCAGGAAAAACAAGAAAACAAAACCGCCTCAGGGTTGATGCTTGCAGGTGTCGGGCGGCCCCATTTCCAACCGGTGAAAAGGAAACAAAAACTGGGGCGCGGGGGAGAAAGGTCCACCGGAACCAGAACACAGCGTCGGTGGAGCAGGCAAACCCGGAAGCAGCCTGTCACCATCGCAGGGACGACGAGCCGCCCTTTGTTCACAACGCCCTTCTGGGCCTAGCTTGGGCGATCCCCAAGACCCTGCGGGTGCCGACTCGCAGCCAGCCTCCCGCCGCCCGCGCGCACCTGCGGCCTCCGCGGCCAGCGCCAATAGCACCAAGATGGCCCCGGCCCAGTGGTGGGGATGCGCTCGCCGAGACGCCCTGCAGCGGGGAAGCCCGGCAGCTGAGGCCCCCGGCTCTCCAGGGAGCGCGGCGCAGGCCCCGCGGCCCGGCTCCCTTCCTAGGTGGCCACCATTCAGCTCCCGTCACCTCCCGGGCCCCCCGCCGCAAGCAGAACGCCCGGCCCCCGCGCCCAGGTCTGCGTGCCCTGCTTCCCCGTGCGCCCTGCCGCGCGCAGGCCTCGCCCAGGCCGGCTCACCGCGGTGGAGCCCTTCTTGACCGCCTCCTGCGCGTACTCCACTTGGAAGAGGTGGCCGTCGGGCGAGAAGACGGTGATGGCGCGGTCGTAGCTCATCCCGGCGACGCGCGAGCTCGGGCCGCCGCCGCTCAAAAGCGCACACTCACCGCCTGCGCCCCGCCCGCCCGGGCCACGCTGCCGGCGTCCGGCGTCAGGGGGGACGTGCGGCGCGACGGGGCGGGGCAGGGCGGGCGGAACCACCGAAGCCCAGCACAGGGGGCGGCGCGGCGGCGGCGGTCTGGACGCAGAGCGCGGGCCGGGCACCGGGGGACTCCGTGTGGGGTCCGGTCCGGGAAGGCCGTGACTTAAGGCGCGGGGACGCGGGAGGCTCGGGCGCGCATTGGCGGCAGGCAGGCGGGCGAGCCCACGGCACGGCACCCCCCGCGCCCCCGCCCCCGCTCTGCGGAGAATGGGCACCTCGGGCCGCGGGGCGCAGCCGGAGAATAAACCCCAATGATCACGGGCTGAGTCCGCGCCGCCACCATGTCCGTGGCCTTCGCGTCGGCGCGGCCGAGAGGCAAAGGGGAGGTTACACAACAGACCATCCAGAAGGTGGGCAGGGCCGCGGGGGTGCGGAGTGAAAGGGTGGGCACGGGGCGCGAACAAAGCCGAGGCACAGCCCGGGTACCGGAGCCCTGACTCGGCCCCGCGCGCCCCCACGAGAGCCTGCGCCAACTTTGCCGGAGGCGCTGGCAGCGGAGGCCCGGCGGCCGCAGGGAGTGGAGACCCCGGAGCGCGTCGCGCGGTGTCCTTAGAGAGCGCCCCTGGCAGCGGGCGCAGCAGTGCGGGACGCCGGGGCCCGCAGCTCCTCCAGCCGGGGCGGGGGCTCGTCGCGCTCCGCTGACAGCCTTGGTGGCGACGGTCGCGCGCCTTTGCGCGCAGCTTGGCGAGTGGAGAAGGGGGCGCGGACAGCCTGGAGGCGCGCCGCTGCGGCGAGCTGGCTGCTGTCGTGAGGTACTGCGGTGCCCGGCACAAAGGGATCCATCCAGAGTGTGCGTGTCATCCCCACGGCCCGCAGCAGTGTCCCGAGCTCGCTGCACGCGGTGGACCTGAGGCCAGCGCAGCCCCGCCCCCGCTCGGGTCACTGAGCATCCGCGAGCCCAGCCGTCTGCACGGCGCGCAGACTTCAGACAAGGGAGGTTCGTCCTACAGCCTCGGGCCCATCCTTTAGTTCTGGCCACTGTTTTTCCAGAGAAGGCGTTTGCACTGGTTTGGGGACTTCTTTAACAAAAGCTTTTAAGTTTTGCCTTGGGCACTTCAGCTTTTTACTGGTTGTCTTCCGGTTTTGAACGTCGTTCCTATGCTTTGGCTTTTCTCAATTGGGGTTCCTTTTACAGAAGAATTCTGCATTCCCTTGAGCCAGTTTCTTAGTCCCTCATGACCCGAGGGGCTTGGGATTTCCTGAGCTTGTCATCTGTTTCCCGGAGTCCTCTTGCTGACCTGCTCCTTAGGAATATAATGATTGTCGCAATTGGCAGGCCCTAGCCAGCCGTGAGCAGGGGAGATTCTCGGAGCAGAAATACAGGTTTTCATTGACTGTGAAAACCGTGGGGTGCCATGGCGTTCCAGGTACTGTGTCTACTTTGTAGATTTTTATCGCACTTAACCGTGACTTGGTGAAGGAAACTGAGGAGGCTAAGAGGTAGAACTATTGTAGCCCTTCCGTAGTGGCTCCAGGAGCTGCCGTCGCTGTGGCCATGGGTTGGGAGCCCTGGTTGATGGCCAGTGAAGCACTACATTGGAAGACCCGGCAGTATCCCGGCACTCTGGCTGTTGGAGTTTGATAGAGACCGTTCTCAAAGCCACAGTTGGCTTCAGCATTTACCCATGGTTTTGTAGTCACACCTGCTGGTCAAAGCTCCTCAGGTTCTCTAGGCTGAAGTGTGTTGGAGCACCACCCCAAACATCAGATGGCAGAGAGGGGAAATTTACTGACCTTAGTCCAGGGCAGAAACAGCCTGTGCAGCTTTAGAAGCCGGTCTTCAATTTATCCCGTCAAGGTACTTGACCTGGTAGGGCCAACCATCCCTTTGCTGCCTCTCTGTGCCCTTTACTGAGGGCCTAGGAAGGCTTAAGGGGAATGCGTCATATGTACTTCACATGGGTACTTCGACCTCACTTGGTGATGTACCACAGATCACCTTCTGAAGCAAAGACTGGAAGATGGAGCGTTTAGGACAGCCTGAGCTATGTGACAAGTTCAAGGGTAGCCCAGGCTAGCTAGCAATACTGTATCAAAGCCAAGAGCTAGGGATATAGCTTAGTGGGAGAACTCTTGTCTGGCATTCACAAATGCCTAAACACCACTAGTGCGAGAACTCCATGCACAATCAGCGTGTGCTAGCCTGTCCGTGCTGAGATCCCTGGGGTTAGCCAGGGTTTCCTGAGAGGCTGGTGGAAGCTAAGGGAAGTAACAGCTTGTTCTCAGAGTGACAGGACTCCCTCACCCTTCAAGGTCCCACACGAATGTACCCTCCTAATCTTTTCTTGACAGTCACAAGGTCACTGTAGGACTCTGAGGTATTGTTTGTGACTAGTAAGTTAGAGTGAGTTAGCACATGACTGAGGTATTCCTTGCTGGGCCCTAGTTTTGCATAGGACTTGGGTGCAGCTAGTACGCCCTGCAGAATCTATGCACAGGTTCTGCCTAAGCGGATGTATTAGTGACCTGCGATTTCCCTAGATAACAGTCTGTAATTCACTTGTCAAGGTGTGAAGGAGTGGCTGCCCGCCTTCCTTCCTACAGTCCTGAGGGAGGCGGCTGTCCCTTTCCTCCTCAGCTTCTGATGGCTGCCAAAGCCTTTGGTGTCCTGGTCTGCAAGCGAGGTCTGTTTTCCTCTTCCTGGGTCTCCTTGTCTGTTATTCTCCCTCTTAGGAGAATAATGGTAACATTAACTTGGCCCACTTAAGATGGCCCACCTTCCAAGTATAGATGTTTCTTGAGATCAGGAAATTTGAACAAGCCATGATGTAATCCTAGATGTGGCTTTCATGGAGCAGGGAATGGGGACCCAGAGTGGAGGCCTGGAGAGCTGGCTTGACCTGGAGCAGATGACCTAGTGGTGACAGAGCATTGGCACCTGACAGAGATGTAGTCAGAACTGCTTTGCGGAGGACAGTGTGGACAGGTGTGCCTGGGATCCTGACATGAAGCTGCAGCTGGCTCCTGCCTTCACAGACGCCAGTGACCCAGAGTCAACCCTGCCTTCCTCTCTGCTAGCTAAAGGCCATCGTATACCTGTGTCCAGCGTTGTGCAGCTGATGCAATTAGCCTGGTACAGGACAGTGATTCCCATGGCTGCATGCCTATTAGAGGGATAGCTGAACGCCCCCTGCTGTTTCACAGAACAGTTGCACAATAAAAGTTATATCTGTTGCTGATCGTATTGGCTTTGTTGTTGTTATTATTTGCGCAGGTTCACGTGCCACAGTGTACATGTCAGAGGACAACTTCATGAAATCAGTTCCTCCTTTTTACATGGGTTCCAGAGACTGAACACTCAGGTCTCTAGGCTTGTACAGCCAATAATCCAGTTGGGAGGGTAACTTGGCCACTTGGAAAGTTAGAGCTGTCCCCTCCGTGTTGAATGGATTGTGGAAGTGTGTCTGCCATTACAGTGGCAGAATAATGGCTCTTGGGTAGCTGTTCTTGAGCGAGAGTCTTCCCTAGGGGAGCACGGAGTCTCCCTTCCCATCCCTGGATTGGGGAGAGAATGATACCCCTCATTACTCTGTCTGGCGTCCACCTTGGGGTGGGAGCAGTCCTTTGGTTTCTTTGCCTCCTGTCAGGCAAGGGCCACCCTGCATGGTTCTCAGCTCCAGCCCTGCATTCCAAGGATGGGGAGAAGCAGTTAGAACAGGGTTTAGTGTCACCCCCACCCCACTTCTTTGTTAGCCTGTGAAGCTATTCACAGTATTTACCTGTACTGTTTGGTACATGGCTCTCTACCCTAGGCATGTGTTGCTGGATTTCTTTTATTCTAGCCCCTCGATGGAGTACCAAAATGTTGACTGCTTTTTACTTTTTGTGGGGGCCTGCCACCCAATTCCCAACACACACACACAACACACACACACACACGCACACAGACTTTTTCTTATGAGTGTCCAGCCTTAGCTTGGCTTGTTTCTAGCCAGGAAAGTCCCCAAGCTGCAGGTGATGAACACATTGTATCCGGCAGGTACAGTAAGCGCTAGGTATGACCACTAGCAGAGGAAGCATGGAACTGATGATGTCTTGAAGCCTGCAAGCCGAGTGTGTAGTGTGTGAAGGAGGAATTAAAGGCCTGAAGGTGTGGGCAGTGAGGGAGAGGTGTTATGGGATGCTGTGTAGAGCAGGCTGTGGACACAACGCATTCCTGCTACTTCTCAGATTGTGCCGGTTTTAGGCGTGAATATTTAGGATCCTCTGGGCTGTGGCTGCAGGGAAGCAAAGCAGAGCTGCTCGGGCTTCTTAGGCTCAAATTCTCTTTCGTCAGTTCTAGTTCATGTGTGCTTTCTGGGCCCTAGTTTCTTGCTCTTAGATTGAAGACGGCCTTGAGGTAAAGGCATTTGAGCAGTAGGGAACGGGTCATATCACTGCAGTGTCATTTGACAAGAGCTCTGTCGGAAACGGTAGAAAACTGTTGTAGAATATTACTTTAACTGTGTAAAAATGTAGCTGGGCAGTGGTGACGCACACCTTTATCCCAGCACTCAGGAGGCACAGGCAGGCGGACCTCTGAATTCGAGGCCAGCCTGGTCTACAAGAGCTAGTTCTAGGACAGCTAGGACTGTTACACAGAAAAACCCTGTCTTCGAAAAACAAACAAAGAAAATGTGTTCCATTTGTTTGTAAAGATATGTTGCTGTTTTACCTTGCCTGCGTAGGCACTTGATTGATCTGATACAAAGCTGAACAACCAATAGCTAGGCAGTAGAGGGATGGGCGGGGCTGGTGGGCAGAGAGAATACGCAGGAGGAGGAGTCTAGACTTGAGGAGAGAAGAGAGAAGAGAATGAAGGAACTAGACAGGGAGATGCCCAAGGCCAGCTAGGCAAGCACCAGCCTGACAGACGTGGAGTAAGATGTACAAATGAAGGAAATCTAAAAAGCCCTGAGGCAAAATGTGGAAGAAGAGAAACAGGCTAAAATAAGTTATAAGAGCTAGGAAGAAAATGAGCCTAAACTAAGACTGAGCATTCATAATTAATAAGTTTCCGTGTCTTTATTTGGAAGCTTGTTGGTGGCCCAAAAGAAATCCTGCTACAAAACTGGGCAGTCCAGACTCTTGTAAAGAGGCGGTTTCTGGCACCCAGTTCAAGTTCATCCGAGCGTGCTGGGTTTTAACGTCATCTGCCATCTGTGTATCTTTCTTCTGCATGGAGATTCTCATGTGGGCAGGATGATTTGCTGTGCTGAGCTGTGCTAACTAAATTTTCTAAGCATCCAAAGATGTACAGGACCGGAACTGACGTGTATGTTGTCTCAGGAAGATGGAAATATTCTGTCTGCGGTCACGTACTTTACATTGCAAAGTGGACATGAGTGTTAAACGTGGTTGTGAGACTCGCAAGGCTGTGCCTCCCGCGTGTCCTACCTGCGTGGGCTTTGAGTGGCTCACACAGCTAACTCACATCTTCCACAGTGGGATGAGCGTTCCGAGGTGGCTCGCTTTAGGTCTGCAGCAAGGTTAGTCATCAGCCTTCTAGAACTATCCTCAGATCGTGGATCCCTATAATGGGTAGTACCTGATAGGAAGCAACTTAAGAGGTTAAAGAGTTATTTCTGCCCACCCTTGGAGGGTTCAGCCATGGTGGCAGGAGCTCAAGGAACTGCTCATAGCTTCCGTAGCCTGGGAGCAGAGGGTGCCGGGTGACAGTTTTTTCCTGGGAAGGCACGGCATTCACATCTGCTCGCCCCAGAAAGGGAGCTCCTAACGGACGTTTTGTCTGTGCCCATTTGAGTTTCATTGGGGTTACTTGTGGAAGTAGGAATGACCCAAAGACAGCGGCATCCCTGAAGGCCTCCCTGGCGTTGTCAGCAGCTCACAGGAGCTGGAAGCCTGCAGCACACTGCACAAGGCTGCAGGCAGGTCAACAGATTGGCGCCTGCCTCTCTAGAGGGGTAGGCTCGTCTGAGAGTCTTCTCGGCCATCCTTCCTGCTTTTATACTCTTGGACGGCAGAGGCCTGGAAATTCTGGTCAGTTTTAGGGACTTCCCGAAAGCTATTTTGCTTTACTTTCTGTCTTAAGGAATTTCCCTGAAGAACGCAGTGTTTTCAACTCCCCTTCGCATCCTGTGTCCTATTATTATTATTATTATTATTATGTATACAATCGTCTGTCTGCATGTTGGCACCAAATCTTATTACAGATGGTTGTGAGCCACCATATGGTTGCTGGAATTGAACTCAGGACCTCTGGAAGAGCAGTCAGTGCTCCTAACCACTGAGCCATCTCTCCAGCCCGGCACATCCTGTGTCTCAAGGGGATGGAAGGTTTTAACCTCAGCAGAAGCAGGGAGATGAGGTGAACGTTTATGTTCAGATTTTAGTCTTCTTTTTATTCAGGACCTCAGGCCATGGAATGGTGCCTCTCATAGTGGGTGGGTCTTCTCACCTCAGTCTGGAGGTTGTGAGCTTCCTGATCGGGTGCTAGGAGCTTAGTCCTCTGCAAGACCAGTAGACCCTCTTAACCTCTGCACCGTCTCTCTGACCCCATTGATTTTTTTTTTTTGAGTTTTGACAAGGTCTCACTGTGTAGCCGAGAACTCACTAGACCAGCTTAGCCTTCAACTACGTTTGTTGATTGATTTATTTAGTGCGCCTGTGCATGGGTGCCATGGAAGAGGCGTGGAGGTCTGAGAACAACCTGTGGGAGTCAGTTTTCTACTTCTGCAGTGTGGGTCCCAGGGATTGATTGAACTCAGGTTGTGGGTTTACCCTCTGAGTGATCTCCCCAGCCCCTGAGTTACTTTTATTGTTTGTTTGTATTGTTTGTTTGTGTTATATTTAGGTTTAGGTTTTTGAGATATGCCTGTCACTGCCTCCTGAGTGCTGGGATTAAAGATGTAAGCTAACACCACCCGGCCTTTTTTTTTTTTTTTTTTTTAAGATGGGGAAACCGTGGTTGGTATGTAAAAATGAATAAAAAGTGTAAAATTAATAAAAAAAAGATTTGTTTATATGTGAGTGTTCTGTCTGCATTTATACCTGCATGCCAGAAAAGGGCTTCAGAAACTGTTATAGAAGGCTGTGAGCTGCCCTTTGGCTGCTGGGAATTGAACTCAGGACCTCTGGAAGACCAGCCAGTGCTCTTAACCACTGAACCATCTCTCCAGCCCCTTTTATTTTGTTTTTTGAGACAGGTTTCTCTGTGTAGCCTTAGCTGTCCTGGAACTCACTCCATAGAGCAGGCTTGCCTCGAACTCCCAGAGATCCACCTGTCTCTGTCTCCGAGTGCTGGGATTAAAGGCGTGCACCACTACAACACGCTTCCTCTGTTAATTTTAAATAGCCGTGTTAGTTATCTTGCATTTATATAGTGACATGATTTTATTGTTGTGGTTTGAATATAGTTTTTTTTGTTTTTTGTTTTGTTTTTTTTTTTTTCCTTTGTAATCTTGGTTGCTCTTAAGTGCCGGCCATTGAGAGGCAGTGCGGGAAATCAGACTGGACCAGACTGAAGTTCTGCACGTTAGGCAGATGCTCTACCCCTGGCCTGCATCCCGGCCTTTGGTGTTAGTGTTTGCCCCTCACATGACAGGCTTCCTCCCTAGGCTGATGCTGGCCATCATGGGTTAGCCCTGCTGAGACTGGGGACAGGGTCAGAGGTTCCGCAGTCCTCCCTGTGGGGTGCTCTCTGCCTTCCCCCTTTCCATAGAGACACCCCCGGAGTTCCTTTCTCCCATCCCTGCTAGGATGCAGGCAAGGGACAGTCCCGTCTTGAGCCTCTTGGGACTTTCCCAGGGTGGCTCTACATATAGTTGGTTGAGATCCAGTTCCTTGGGGACCGCGGTTCAGTTCTTTCTCATCTGTTTGCTTGTCTCCCTAGAATCCACACCTGCTAGCTCATGTCCCATTCTTACTGTCCTGGGTTTTACACTGTGCTTGTCTCCTGCAGGCAGATCTGTGAGGGTCTGGAGCTCTCTGCATGCGTCCTGTCTTTCCTGTGAAGGTTTGGTTTTGGTTTTGGATTTTCAAGATAGGTTTTTCTGTGTAATAGCCCTGGCTGTCTTAGAACTCCCTCTGTAGACCAACAGGCTGCCTTTAAGTTTACAGAGATCCACCTGCCTGTGCCTCCTGAGTGCTGGGATTAAAGGCATGTGCCACCATGTCCCACTTCCTGTGAATGTTTTTAAACTAAGTGAGCCAGCATCCCATTTGCTGTTTTAAGAAAGCATAGGTGGGGATTTAGCTTAGCAATTAAGAGCATGCACTGAACCGGGTGGTAGTGGCTGTGCCTTTAATCCCAACTCTTGGGAGGCAAAGACAGGCAGATCTCTGTGAGTTCGAGGCCAGCCTGGTCTACAGAGCGAGTTCCAGGACAGGCTCCAAAGCTACAGAGAAACCCTGTCTCGGAAAAACAAAAAGAGCATGCACTGCCCTTGCAGAGGTTCCAAGTTCGGTTCCTAGCACTTCATTGGGCAGCTCACAGCCACCTGTAACTCCTAGGGGGTCTGGCCTTTCCTTTCTGGCTCTGTGGGTACCTGCACATGTGTCTGTACATACAGCACACAAGCTAACACGTATGCACGTAATTAAAACAACATTTTAGAACATGGTAACAATTCAGTATTTTCTCATGCTTATAAATGCTAGGTACTGTGTAATGCAGCACTGTCTGCTTTGTGGCTATACCATGTGGTGCTGCCCCTGACCGCTCTGTTTTCCTTGCACCTGATGATGACTTGACATCGTAGGCATGCTGCAGGGGAGTTATTTTGAGTCCTTGGAGAGAGCCCTTTCTTGAGATTGAGGGCTTGGAGAAGAGCAATCTGGGAGCCTTGTGTATAGGGGCGTGCATCAGAGGTTTGTTCTTTAGGTAACCTGGAGAAAGTCCTTCCCTGAGTTTTAGATCAGGTTTACCTAACCAGAAGCAGCGTCTTGCAGCAGCGCCCCCTGGTGGCCGCTGAGTCCAGGACCTATTCTCACCATGAGAAGGAAAACAGTAGAGAGCTGTTTTAACCTATGAAGGAGACCACCCCTGAGGTTGTACAGGCTGAGGGGTGGAACTGGGCAGCTAGACTCAGGCAGGAAGTAGTTCAGGCACCCGTGCTACAAAGTAGAGGGAGGGGCAACGGGTAGCCTAAAGGAACAGGCCAAGCGTGTATTTTGGTGAAGGAAGGAAGGACCTGCCTGTTGAGCAGTTGTGTAAAGGCCCGAGTGGCCCAGGAAGTAGCAGGTGTTCCAGGCTTCTTCCTCCGGGGAGACTGGTCACTCCAGGTAGAAAGGGACTCAACATTACCTTCCGGTTGTCCTGTGCCCACTGACTTGCCAAACTTCCTCTGTCCCCTCCCACCTCTCCCTCTGGCTTTCTCAGTGATTTAAAGTACTGCCCCAAGGGGACTGTTAAATAGTAGAAGGCTCTTGTATACCATACCTGCCCATAAGCTAGGCATGTCCCCTTCACCCCCAGGCATTTTCATGCCTGGTGTCCCTGATGTCCCCCTCAGTGCTGCCAATCACCAGTGCCAGCACATGCCAGCCCATATGCACCAGCCCTGGGGTCTGTGGCGGTCAGACCCTCACATTACAGGGTTTAGAAAGAGTGCTGGATTCTCCTACAGACACATCAGTGCCTTCAGGATACCTTGGGAGCTCAGCCCAGCACCTTCCAACATTGCCACCTGTGCAGGTGCGGCCTGGGGTCTGCGTGTCTGACCAGTTCCCTATGGTGCTAAGTGCTGAGGGTGGACTATGCCTGGTGGAGTAGTTTCCTACTGCTGGGAGCCGACTCTGGCCTAGGAACAGTTCTGGGAGCCTATGGTCCATCCCTGACCTGTTCACATTTGACCATTCACCTATCACCCGATGAGATTGTTTTCAAATCTGGACCCTTTATTATGTGTAAGACAGTCTCGAAACAGTGCTGATCTCTGCAGAGTGCAGCCTGGGCCTTCTGTCTTGCTTCTTTTCATGCTGTGCTCAAGGCTGGAAGAGATCCAAAGGAATGAGGTTGTCGATTAGTAGCCCGGTGATTCCCTCTCCTCCGCGTGTAGCCTGGTCATAGGTACCTGCAACGCCTCCGACTGGCCGTGATGTCTCATTGCCTCCCCTCACTGACCTAGACTGAATGTAGCCTGCAGAGATGTAAGCTGCCTCTACCCTCTTGGGAAGTCGTGATTTGAGGGTCTATGGCACTCTCTAGGTAGGGGCCTGGGACCTGGGGTGAACCAGCTGCCGTGTGACTGGCATGTGCCCTGCTTACCTCCCCTCCAGATGCTGGATGAGAATCACCATCTGATCCAGTGCATCCTGGACTACCAGAGCAAGGGCAAGACGGCCGAGTGCACCCAGTAAGTAACCGTGCCAGCCCAGGAACCGGCCCTCCCCTGGGCTTTTCGACGCTGCCTCCTCTGTGCTCTGGGAAAGCTTCCTTGGGTGCAGAGCAGAGTGAGGTTAGATTTGGCTCAGGGAATGCAGGTGAGGTGGGGACCCTTGCCATTTAGGGCTTGGGGTTTCCACATCTCCATCCACGGGCCAGTAGTAGACCCAACCAGGAGACCACTTGTGCCTCTGTATGAGCAAAGTACCTTAGACGTCTCTCTCACCTTCACTGGTGCTCACTTGGTGCAGCTTGCCTGAGAGACCTGAGACCCTGTGTGACGTGTGGGTGAGGGTCCTCAGTCCCTTGGCCCCTTCCTGTTTCAGCTGCTATGGAGTTAGCCTGGTGTCTGACTCTGGAGCAGGGCTCTGTCCCCTGGTCTCCATCCGTCATGTTTAGGCCTCTCCTCCTTTTCCGTTGACCCTAGTGCCACTTTTCACTTGGCACACATCTCAGGGTCTCCCCGAGGTTCACTCACGGAACAGGAACCTGCTGGGACTTGACTGGACCTGTTCCCTGCCTTGCCCTCCCTAGACTGTAGAGAGCTGCAACTTTCCACTTCCACAGTGTCCTGCGGAGGTCAAGGCTGACTTGGGTAGACTTTGCTTCTATGTTGGGTGTGGCAGTTTGTCCTGCTTTCCCTGTCTGCGTCTCCCGTCTCCCGTAGGTACCAGCAGATCCTGCACCGGAACCTGGTCTACCTGGCCACCATAGCAGACTCCAACCAGAACATGCAATCGCTGCTTCCCGCGGTAGGTGCTGCAGCCAGTTTCTGGGTATGTCACCTTAGTGGGCAGGTGACCAGCAGCAACCCAGTGCCATTAGGCAGCAGAAATGAGGGATTCTGGGAAAACCCCCATCACGTGGGTGAGGTTATAATGGCCACACAGGTAGAATTGAGACTTTGACTGCTTAGCGTAGGGAAGTGACCCCAGAACCAACCCTGGGAATGTTAGCTGTGTCATGACTGACAGGAGGGGGCTTTTTGCCTTTGCTGCAAACCCTTCTTTTTATTTTCTGTTTTTGTGGTGCTGAGGCTCGAATGCAGGGACTCATTTATTATAAGCCCCTCCAGTGGTGTGAGCATTTCCGATACCTGTGGGTGCACTACCAGGACTTTAAGAAACAAAAGCAGCTGGGCGGTGGTGGCGTACGCCTTTAATCCCAGCACTCGGGAGGCAGAGACAGGCGGATCTTTGTGAGTTTGAGACCAGCCTGGTCTACAAGAGCTAGTTCCAGGACAGGCTCCAAAGCTACAGAAAAACCCTGTCTCGAAAAACCAAAAGAAAAAAGAAAGAAACAAAAGCAAAACAGATCTTTCTCAGCGAGATTTTGATGCATGTCTTTAAATCCTAGCACTTGGGAGGCTGAGGTAGTAGGACTGCCGTCAGTTTGAAGCCAGATTGGGCCTTATATTGAATACCAACCAGGCTAGCTAAACTAACACAGTAAGAACCCTGTCTTAACAATAAAAGGAAGTCAAAAGGAAAAAAAAATCTCCTTGCAGTTACGTTCCAGATGTTATAAATATTTTATCGTCTGTTTAATTTTCTGTAACTGCATTTTCCCCAAATTAAATTTTTACTATGAAGTTGGATCGTGTGCCTGTGGCCAAGAGAAGGAGCCACCCCAGGATGACCAAGGCTGATTACAAGGTGCCAGGGTAGACATGTTACCAGGAACAGTTCAACCCCTGGTCCCACTGCCCCCTCGGAAAGTGGAGGCATTGTGAGTGGTGTTACCCTTCAGTCAGCTGTGATGTCGATTGGGTGTTTGTGCAGCTGGTCCTGCTGGACACAGCCCTTCTCATCTTCAGTGCTGGGGGTTGAGCCTAGAGCTGTGTGCATGTGATGTCATCAGTTGTCCTTTTTTTTTTTTTTTGAAATAGTTTTAGGATCTATTTTGCCCAGCCTGAGCTTGAACTCACTCTGTAGGCAAGCCTTGAACTTGTCATCCTCCTGCCTCCACCTCTCAGCTGAGATTATAGGACTTCACAACACCAAGCCTGGTTAGGGGCTCCCTTTCTTGTCTCGGTACATATAGCACTGCTTGCAAACCTTTGGAGCCACTGTTTGATCTAGGGGACGATCCGTCTCCCTTCTACACCTCACGTTTAACTGAGGGGATAGAGGATGAGACGGGAGGGGACACAGGAAATAAAAGTGCAGGAAGCCAGGTTGTACAGGCCATTGATGAGATGTGGACACTGAGACACTTGGCCAACTGATATATGTTCTGAATGTCATGTGGTCTCTGTCTTAGCCCAGTACCCCTGCTGGCAGGTAGCTGTGCAATTCCTATGTCTCTGGAGTGGCTCTTGGTGCTCACTCTGAGTTAACTATCCTAACCTTTGTGTCCTCTACAGCCACCAACACAGAACATGAACCTGGGCCCCGGAGCACTGAGTCAGAGCGGTTCCAGCCAGGGCCTGCATCCCCAGGGCAGCCTCAGCGATGCCATCAGCACAGGCCTGCCCCCTGCTTCCCTCATGCAGGGCCAGATTGGTAACGGTGAGCAGGTTTGCTGCAGCAATGTCACCAAGGTAGCCAGCCGTAGAGCTGGGCACAGTGCCTTCCTGGCCTGTCAGGTGCCCACCTCTCTCCCACTGTCCTGGCCACAGGTACTCTGCTAAGCCCGCGTGTATGTGCAGAGGGCATGAAGCTGACTTTACATGCCCGGTTCCACTTGACTCTGTCCACTTAGTGTACAGACGTGTGCTTCTGCATGGGTCCCCTAGAATGAAGAGGTGGTGCTGCTGCTATTGCTGTAGCATAAGAACTAATAACAACTGGGGGGGGGGGGCTCTCAGTAACTGTGACACAATGCTATGTGTCTGTGTGTTAATCACTTAACTTCATTAGTGTTACCAGGGATTAACCTTCCTGCTCAAAACTGTCTGAAGGGAACCAGGGTGTCTTTACCTTGAAGTGGTACCTGACACTCTCTCTCCTACCCTTCCTGGCAGGTCCAAACCATGTGTCCATGCAGCAGACGGCACAGAGCACACTGCCCACAACCTCCATGAGCATGTCAGGCAGTGGCCATGGGACTGGGCCTGGCTACAGCCACTCAGGACCCACCTCGCAGAGTGTCCCCATGCAAGGCCAAGGTGCTATCAGCAACTATGTGTCTCGGACCAACATCAACATGCAGTCCAACCCAGGTACTGGCCCACACCCCTGGTCAGCTCCTAAACCTTGGCAAATTCAGGCAGCTAAGGGGCAGCCCTTCTGGTGGGTGCTGTGGTTCTTCCCTGGGGATTTTCACGAGGCCGGGTTGGTGGATACACAGTGACTCACCCCGAGTGGTTTCTCAGAGGCCTTAGGAATTCCAAGGAAATTGAATTCCAAGTCCCATTGGCTGTGGGACTTGGAAAAACACTGGTCTCAGGTGAGGTATAGTGGTTCCCCACGCAGGGAACCCCTGGAAAAGACCGAAAGTATAAAAGATGAAGGGTCACAAATACTAAGCTGGAGGTCTGGACCTTTCAGCAGAGCAGAGACCCTGGATCAGGGGCTGTCCTGATGGTGGGTGCTGATCGTGAGATCAGGAAGTACCTGGGAAAGGGCAGGTCCCAATCCAGATGTTTCCTGAGCGTCAGAGACAGGTTTCAGAGGAGCATTACAAAACAAGATAGAGTGTCTCCTGTGTTCTCTGCGATCATAACACTGTAGATTTGTTTTGCAAACACATTGTCATAATGTTTATTGAAGATTGCTTCACTTTGTTTTTTTTGTTCGAGACAAGGTTTCTCTGTGTAGCCCTGGCAGTCCTGAAACTTGCTCTGTACACCAGGCTGACCTCAAACTCACAAAGATCCACTTGCCTCTGCCTCCCAAGTGCTAGGATTAAAGATGTGTGCCACTGCTGCCTGGCTTATTTTATTTTTTTTAACATGATACCAGAAGCTTTTCTTTTTCTTTTCCCAGTGCTGGGGACTAAACACAGGGCCTCATGCATGTAAGGCAAGGACTCTAGTGAGCTCCATCTCCTCATTAAATTGCCATGGCTGGTCTTGAACTTGGAATCTTCTTTCTTCCATCCCCCAAGTAGCTAGGGTGACAGGTTGCTCCACCAGGCCTGACTAACTACAGGCTTTAAAATAAATGGCTCTTGTTCCGTTTCTGTTGGGCAGTGCTGTTCCAGTGAGTCCTGAGCAGTGTGTAGAGAGGCCAGCAAACAGGCAGGTGCAGTCCACAGTAGCTGTATGGCTGCTGCTCAAGAAATGGAAAGAGGACACTGACTCCTTCAAGACAAGCCCTAGGGACAAGGAAGGAAGGACTCTAAGTTTCTGTGGTTGGGGCCGTGGGCCAGAGGACCCACTTCTTGCCCAGTGACCTTTCCTATGTTAGCCAAACGTTAGTGCTAAGAGCTGAGGCCTGACCTTGTGCCAGGGCTTGGATGCAGCTCCCATTGTTAGAGGCGTGACTTGGAATCAGAGGTGCCATCTTACATGAACATGGGAAATGATGACGGAGGAGCATTAGAAGAGAGTCAGGTTTGCAGGGGACAGAGCCCCCCTCCCCCACATATACCGTAGCGCTTTCTCAGGCTTATTTTGGGGTCTCTGTCCTGTCACACAGTCTCCATGATGCACCAGCAGGCAGCCACGTCCCATTACAACTCAGCACAGGGCGGGAGCCAGCATTACCAGGGCCAGGCGCCCATTGCCATGATGGGCCAGGGTGGCCAAGGAAGCAGCATGATGGGACAGCGGCCCATGGCGCCCTACCGACCCTCCCAGCAAGGTAAGGCCGAGGCCTACTCCAGCCCATGGTAAAGAGCCAGTGGTCTGCCCCTCGTGGGCCATAATGTCTGTCCCTGGCATGGGCAAGGACGTTGGGCCTATAGGCGCAGTGGGGACCCTGTGAGCGTCTGGTAGCCCAGGGAGCAGATGTTTTGGGATGAAGGGACAGATGCTGTTATTTCAGTTCCAGAGTGTTTGGGCAGCTGAGTTAATAGGAGAGGGAGGACTGGTGTTTGAATGCTTTGGGTGTGTCCTCCCATGGGCAAGGCTGCTTCCCATGGCTTTGCTGCTGAACCAGGTGTGTGAGCCTGTCTCGCCCACTGTGTCCTTGTCCTGAGTGTCTGGTCACATTCCCACAGGCTCTTCCCAGCAGTACCTAGGCCAGGAGGAATACTACAGCGAACAGTACAGCCACAGCCAGGGTGCTGCAGAGCCCATGAGTCAGCAGTACTACCCAGACGGTAAGGCATGCTCCTGACAGCTGCTTGTTCACCCGCCCTTCAGACCCAGCCTTGTGTCCTGCCAGCAAAGCATCCCAAGCACTCTGGGGCGTGACTGAGGCTGGTCTCCTGCAAGAAAACCTTCCACATAGGACACCGTCCATGTCTTTGGGTTTTCTCTGCTTCCCTTTCCCAGAAGGTGTAGGAGTCTGAGCTGGGTAGAGCCACCCATCACTGACAGATGTGTTTAACATGGCGGGTCCCCATGTCCGGCTTCCTGCCCTCACTTCTGCAGGATTCTGAAGGGTTTGTGGAAGTGGCATTTAAAGTGATCCTAAGGACTGGGAATGGTAGCCCTTGCCTATAATTCCAGCTCTCAGATGACTGAAGCAGGAGGATTAAGAATTTGAAGCTAGCCTGGGCTACATCAGGAGACTCTGACTCAATAAATATCTTTTTTTTAAAATATTTATTTATTTATTAAGTATACAATATTCTGTCTACGTGTATGCCTGAAGGCCAGAAGAGGGCACCAGACCTCCTCACAAATGGTTGTGAGCCACCATGTGGTTGCTGGGAATTGAACTCAGGACCTTTGGAAGAGCAGGCTATGCTCTTAACCGCTGAGCCATCTCTTCAGCCCATAAATATACATTTTGAGAGATAATGACGGAGGTCTCTGGTGTAAGCCATAGCATGAGGTAGGGTACAATGGGGAATAAGGAGCAGGGCAGGTGCCTGAGACAAGTCTTGTAGCTAAGCCGTGATGCCTGGTATCAGATGGTAGCTTGTTCCAAAGACCTTTTCATGGTCACAGCACCACTACTCAGGAGCCCCAGGAGTTGGACAGATACAGGAGAAAGCAGCCGGTGCTGTCAAGAAGGCTTGATTCTCTCCACAACTTGTAGCAGCCTCACAGTGAAGATGATGTCTGCATTTGAGAGAGAAAGAGAGAGAGAGACAGACAAATAGAAGAAGGGGCTTAGAGAGATAGGCTCAACCAGTTCTGCCTCATCCCCTGGCCTGAACTCAGTGCTGCAGACCTAGGCAGGGAGACATTTCCAGTGACAGTAAGTCACCTGTGTCTTGCAGGCCACGGTGACTACGCCTACCAGCAATCATCTTACACAGAGCAGAGCTACGACCGCTCATTTGAGGATTCCACACAGCACTACTATGAGGGGGGTAAGGAGCATGGTGGGGACCCATGCTGTGCCCCACTGTGTAAACACAGCACCGGCACAGCCGTTGGTACCATACTCCCAGAGTCTCACCCTGTCATTGATGGTAAGAGACAGGCGTCAGTAGATGGGTGGTAGAGAGCTGGTGTCGGTTTGTGAGATTGGGTTTGCCAGGCTATGCATTGAACTCAACTTCACTTTTACGTTAGGGGAACAGGACAGGGTTTGTCTGACCATGTTGAGGATGTTGCTGGGGGGCAAACGCTGCCATCCTTCCAATTGAGCAGCCTGTGAGCCAGTAGGATTGCGTCTTTTTATAAGGGGCTTGTGGTCCCAGCTTGGAGAGACCCTTGGTGCTGCTGTGGGAATGGGGGAGAGGGATGACTATGTTGCTGTGTGGCTCTGAGCAGAAAGCCTTGCTTTGTAGCCTTTGTCCATCTCTGGTGTAAATCTGCCCATCCTGGGTGACCGGCAGCCACAGAATGCGGAAGTGAAGACGAGAGACACAGGTCCTAAGCAGGTCGAGAGTCCTGGATTTACAGGACTTAGCAGACGTACATGCACATTAACTTAAAAAAAAAAAAAGAGATGTATCTGTCCTTTATTAATGTGTGTGTCTATGCATTCATACACTCTCATAGGTGGTAGTCTCAGAGACTAGAAGAGGGTGTTGTATGCCCTGGAGTTGGAGTTACGGGTGGTTGTGAACCACTTAATGGTGTTCTGGGAACCAAACTTAGGCTTTCTGAAAAAGTAGCCAAGCACTCTTAACCCTCTAAGTCATCTCTCCTGAAATATTTCTTAATAATTGACTTGCTTGATGTCCATCCTCCCAGGGCTACAGTGATGGAGTTGCCAGCAGGGCAGCTTGAAGCATCAGGCCTTTCTCCCCCCAGCTCTGCATCAGGACACACACACGCACGCACGCACGCACGCACGCTCTGGAGGGCTGAGATCTGAGGCCAATGTGTCTGCAGACCCACTTTCTGCCAGCTCAGGGCAGGTCTGCCCAGCCCTCTCCAGCACTTGCTGGCTGCCATCAGTCTGGCTGTGTCTTGGGCTGGAGAAACCTGTCCCTGTCTCCACTTGCACTGTCATGTGGCCTCTGTGTATCTGCTCACATTTCTCTCGATTTACACAGACCCTATCCTGGGCATCCACAGAAGATCTTGCTTCTGATTAAAAGGTCACAGTGATGTCTTAGGAACTGAAGGTAGCCTCTGGGGCTGTTTTTTATTTTTCTTGTTGCTGGGACAAAACCACTGACAAAGGCAACTCTGGAAGGGCTTGTTTTGGATCATAGTCTGAATGAGGTACAGTCCATGGTAGAAGGAGCCTGAGGCAGCTGTGTCTGGAAGTGGAAAAAACCCAAATGCTGGTGCTCAGCTCACTTCCTCTCTTTATCCAGTCTGGGACCCCAGCCCATGATGTGGTGCCACCCACAAACACCTTCATAGACACACGTGGGTGTGTCTCCTAGGTTGTTCTCACAATTAAGATCAACCATGTGGAGCAGAACTTAACAGTTCAGTGCACAGCATGAATGTGTAAGCCTTTTATCTTAGCAGCCACCTCACCTATCTTGTGTTGTCTGGCTTTTCATTTGTATTTTGTAACATAATAAGACAAAAATGTCCTATGCTTTTTGAACCGCTGTGGAAACACACTACCGCTGGAGACACGGTGCAAGGGTTCCATAACTGCTCACTTGTCCTGTGCCCAGAGATGAGACTGTGCCCCCTTCTTCCTTCAGGAAACTCCCAGTACAGTCAGCAGCAGACTGGGTACCAGCAGGGCTCAGCGCAGCAGCAAACCTACTCCCAGCAGCAGTACCCCAACCAACAGAGCTACCCCGGACAGCAGCAGGGCTATGGTAAGATGATTCTCCGGTGCCTGCTGTGTACTGTGTACATTGTAATGCTGATTTAGGCAGATGTTTAGTAAGCTTATTTCGGCATAGATGCTAGTTTCTGGATAGGATGGAGGATTGTGCAGAGCTCCCGTGTACCTAGTACCCTGCCTCTGTGGCGGTACTTTATGTGTGCCATAACAAATAAAGCTGCCTAAAGACCAGAGTGCAGACCCAGCCGCTAGCTAGAGGCCAGGCGCTGCCTAAAGAGCAGAGTGCAGATCCAGCCGCTAGCTAGAGGCCAGGCGCTGCCTAAAGACCAGAGTGCAGACCCAGCCGCTAGCTAGAGGCCAGGCACTGGTGGCTCACACTTTATCCCAGCACTTGGGAAACAGAGGTAGACAGATCTCTGTGAGTTGAAGGCCACCTGGGAAAATACACAAGATTGATCCAGTTTCAAAGAGAAACAGAACCAGGCGGTGGTGGCTCACACTTTATCCCAGCACTGAAGAAATGGAGACAGGAATTGATATGTCTGGGCGGAGAGAGGAGCATAAGTCAGGAGCTCAGGATTCAGTCTGAGGTTTCGTAGAGACAGGACACCATTCGGTCTCAGGACTCAGTAGAGGTAAGAACTAGTGGCCGGCTGCTCCGCTTCTCTGATCTTCAGGCAAGCTTTATTTGTTAAAACACAAACAAAATATCACCACATGCCTCCCCGTATCTAAGAACATCAGTTACCCAGTACAGTGGTTATAATTCAGAAGCCAGGATTGGGGCCTAGAAAGCTGGCTTGGCTGTTAAGAACACTTACTTCTCTTGCAGAGGACCTGTATTTGGTTCTCAGCACCCATATGGTAGCTCCCAGCTGACTGAAGCTCCAGTCCCAGGGGCAGATCTGATTCCCGTCTTCTGGCTTCTGCTTGATGCACGTGGTGTGTGGACATGCATGCAAGAGAAAGAAAAACAGCATTGAGCAATAGCTTACAAGCCGTAGCCGTAGCATTGAAACACTAGCCATAGCTGCCTAGCATTCGCAGGGGCTGGACTGAAGTTCCGTGGTGGAGTACTGCCATCTGTGATGGTCCGTGTTCTGTCCTCAGCTTCACACACACACAGATGATAACTAAGCAGATGCTGAGCTTTATCCATCCTTTCCTAAGCCTGCAGCTTAGGTTTCACAGGAAGTAGGACATCAAGTTTCCCTTGTTCCTGTTGCCATTTAATATTGTGCTTTACTATGTCCACCATAACTGACCCCAGATGGTTCTGGAGTAGCCCCTGACCCCCTTCAACAAGGGACAGACCCTCAGTGCCCCACGTGTGTATGGGCACAGTCTCAGGTCCTCATAGAACTGTCAGAGATGGCAAGCTGGGTTGTGGCACTCGGCCTGACCCCCGAAGGACAGGTACCTGGTATCTGGGTGTTCACAAGCATGGAGTCCTGGTCATGGCTGACCGATCAACCTCTGCTGTCTTCACAGGCCCTGCCCAGGGAGCCCCCTCACAGTACTCAAGCTACCAGCAAGGACAAGGCCAACAGTATGGAAGCTACAGAGCGTCGCAGACAGGACCTTCCGCCCAGCAGCAGCGGCCTTATGGCTATGAGCAGGCAAGCTTTCTGGATGTTTCTGGAGGTGCTGTCTGCCAAGTGTCAAGTGAGGCTTGACAAGGATCTCTCTCATGGTCCTGAGGAAGATAGGTGGGGCCAGCTGGCTTCCAGGACAGCGGTGGTGCGCAACCACTGTGGGGCTAGTGTTGCTAGGGTGGTCTTGATGACACAGATACCTCTTTCCCAGAGGCCAAAAAAAGAATATCTCAAGAATTTGCGGACCAACAAGTGGCGTGCTAACTTAGTTATAGACTGAATGGTCATGACGTCACTGGCCCCTAGAGAAGACGCAGTGGGACATCTCAGGGGAATGTGTCCTCACTTCAGACCTTTAATGCAGCCTGTGACTTTTAGCTGTGGAACTGGGTGGTGGTGGTGGTGGTGGCGCACGCCTTTAATCCCAGCACTCAAGGAGGCAGAGGCAAGTGGATCTCTATGAGTTCAAGGTCAGCCTGGTCTACAGAGCGAGTTCCAGGACAGCCACAGCTACACAGAGAAACCCTGTCTGGATGGGATACAGAAAACAAACAAAAGGGTTTTAGCTCTGGGTCTCAAGGTCCCAGTCCAGTCGGTTGCTGATGGGCCTAGGCAAGTACAGGTAGCTATTGTATATAGTTCATGCTTTCTAGCGTCCCTAGCCACTACCCATAGATGCATGCCACTCCCTACCCCCCCCATTCCCCAGTTTTGAGGATCCGAAATAGCTCCATGCAACACCATATATACCCTGCAGGAAGAACTAGCTGGCCTGAGGGCACTGGGTTAGACCCACGCTATACAGAGGTGCTGCCTGCCCTGACGATTGCACTCAGGGCCTGCTGTGCCCTCTGCTTCGCCTGCCTGGGTACAGGCCCCAGAGACCTGTCAGATGGTCTCTGCTAGACTCTTCACTGTGGGCTCTGTGGAGACAGGAGGCTGGGATGGGTTGAGTGCCTGTTTCCCGAAGGACAACAGTCTTCCCGGAGATTCCTCCTTGGGGTGCGGGACTCCCTGAGCTTCCAACACAGCTGCAGTTGTGCTGTGTTGAGGTCAGTTCTCGCTTCAGACTGTGCATCGACTGACTCTGTTAACCAGCTCACACTAAGCTATTTCCTAAGAGAGAAGCTGGTGTTGGCACCAGCTCTGCTGTTCCGCCTGCCACTCGAAGGAGCCTAGGGCACAGGGGCTCCTTTCCTGGAGGGTCAGCATGATGTCTGGTAAGGCCTACCTCTCAGAGAGCCCAGTGCATCTTCAGGGCACATTACTGTCTTCACAGGGCTCTGCCTCTGTCTTCTCTGCCCTGCCCTGTCCCGCAGCCACTTAGAATAATATTAATTACAGGATGTTTGGCCCGTAGTTCAGACTTACTCTTACATTTAAATTAACCCATTTGTGGGAGCCACCTTTTGGGGGTAACTTTTGCCAGGCTCCTAGCCACAATGGGTTCTTATGTTCCAGGGTAGGGGCGTGAGGATTCGAAACCTTAGGTAGGAGGAACAGAGATAAGAAAGAATCACAGAGACACAGGATAGTATTAGGAGGGCCACTCAGTACCTCTTGCATATTAAGTTCTGAGTGATGAGTTTGCCTGTGTTTTTTCCCCCAAACTTTAATACCCCAATACAAAAGGGGAAGAAGACAAAAGACCACTTTAACGTGATACAGAGGACAACCAGAACAGTTACTTGCTCCAATACTTGAGACCTCAAGCCATTAATTCTTGAGAAAAGCATTCTATTGTTTAGTCAGTAAACCCACCCCAGACCAGGTACTCTAAAGGCAGCCACTCCCAAGGTCAAACCTCCTATTTCAAAAGACGGAGCAGAAGTATGCTTAAATTCTCTGACCTTTGATCAGGGTGGAGAGGATACACCTCTATCGGCTGTCTCAGTGTCCAAAACACCAAGTAACTATACCCTAGGTCAGGGTGTGTAGCTATACTTGCTATTAACAACTTTGAATAAGCTCAAACTCTCTGGCCTTCAGACAAGGTGGAATAGGCTCACATTTTGGGGCCTCCACACCCATTTCCATTAATCTATGTATTGCCATGTATGTGGCTGTGGCTTTTACCAGGCTGACTTGCATCCCCCTAAACTCCGCCTGTCTTTCTCCCTGTATTCAGTTTGGCTTTCCTGCCTCAATGTAGGCCAAAGCAGCTTTTATTATCAACCAATGAAAGCAAAATATATTCCCAGCATACAGAAGGGTTGTCCTCCAGCACCTGCCTCTGAGTAAAGCTGATAAAAACAAATCAGGTCGCCAGGCGGTGGTGGCGCACGCCTTTAATCCCAGCACTCGGGAGGCAGAGGCAGGCAGATCTTTGTGAGTTCGAGGCCAAGAGCTAGTTTCAGGACAGGCTCCAAAGCTACAGAGAAACCCTGTTTAAAAAAACAAAACAAAATCAGGTCAAATAAATGATTGTCCCAGCTGGGGAATAAGGTGGGGGAGTGACTCTCAGGCTAAAACATGATACTTCTGGCAGGGCCGCCATGGTGGTGGACAGGCGTCCAAGGCAGAGGCAGGGGGATCTCTGTGGGTTCAAGGCCAGCCAGGTCTCCAAAGAGTTCAGGACAGCCTGTGTACAGAGAAACCCTGTCTCAAGAAACAAAAAACCAAGCCATGATACTTTTGGATTGGAGAAGGGCTACCTCTCACGTTGTGGATTTGGGCAGACTGTTAGCTAGCTAGCTTACTTGCTTCTGTAGTCACTTTCCCACCTATGATTCAGGGTCTGGCTATGGGAAGAAACTTTGTTGTTTGGCTGTACACCCTGCCATTCAAGACTGAAGAGGTGTAATCTTTGTCTTGTTCTCTTTTAGGGCCAGTATGGAAATTACCAGCAGTAGGGGCGAGCGTTGTCTTTGGGCCTCACGGTAGTGTGCTCTGGGCGAGCTGGTGGCAGTTCTGATGAGTCATGACATGTTGGTTACCCTGCGCCCAGTGCCATGTCTGCATGTGAAGCAGGCTGATTTCATGCTGGGTATGATGCTAAGCGTGCACTACTGGCTGTGATGGTGTGACATATTTGGTGCTGTGTAAAGTATTGTATATCGATACAATGGAGAGGTTGTCCCGTTTTTGTCCCTCACCCCCTCCTCAATGTTCTTAGCTAGCTCTGGGGGTCATACTGTCATCACATGTTCTGTGCCCAGTGATGAGACAATATCTAAAAGGTACCATGATCCATGTTACTGTGAACAGACCCAGTGTGCTCCTCACACCATTGTTGCAAAGTGGACTGTAAGTGTTTAACTGACTGCCCTTAGCTTGACACACATATATACAACAGTGGGTGGCAATCTCTTCCTGTGCCTGGATAGGGCTCGGGGATACCTCCTGTGTCTTGGGCTAGTTTCGTGTGTCATTGTAACAAAGAAAATGTGCTTTGTGTGGAAAGACGGTGAGTTTCCTTTCTAGGACTTGCCCATTGCCTGTGTCTCTCCACTCCTCGTGATCCTAAAAAGTATGTCTTTAATCAATGAAGAGGGATCAGTGTCCATGAGGGCAGTGTGAGGGTAACCTGTCCTAGGGAGGGCAGTGTTCTGAAGAGCAAGGTTCACTGTCTGCCAGCTGCTTTGTTTATTTAATGTCATTTCAAGGATTTGAGTATGCCCAGTCCTAAACTTAAGGAGAATTGAAAGTACTAATGCTAAATTTTACAAGCAGTTTGCAGTGTTTGTATTACTTCTTCAGGACCTCCAAGTTCAGATTGCCAAGCAAGTGTTCCTTTGCATTTAGGGAAATCTGAAATCCACACCATATCTGTAACAAGTCTAAATAGCTTTATTAACGTTCTTTTAAATGAAAAGTACACGTTTTATATAGTGAAATTTGAGTGATTTTTCTTTTTTTTTTTTCCTTTACATCCCTAGGATGTTCAATCTCATTTTAATTCTGTGCAAAACATGAGAAACAGCCTTTTTGGAAAGATATGGTCAAAGGAAAATACCACATATAATGTAGCATTGGCATCTCTCAGCTTTTATTTGGATAACAATCATGTTACTATGAAAAGGGGAAAAACCTTCAAGATAAGTGCTGGTGTATTTCTAAGGACAACCAAGAAGATACAGACACGCACGCACGCACGCACGCACGCGCACACACACACACACACACACACACACACACACACACACAAGGATCCAGGGCCTGATGCATTGGGGCTATCCAGTATGATGCTTTTGTTTTATTTGTATTTTTAGACAAGGTCTTACGTAGCCCAGACTGGCCACAGACTCACTGCACAACTAAGGCTGACCTTGAGTTTATGATCCTCCTGCCTCCGCTTCCCAATTACTGAGTCTACAGGCATGCACCACACCTGGTGGTTCAGTTGATACATTTAAAACATAAAACTTACCAGTAGCTTGGTGGGTGAGCATTTACAAGGCACTTTTGTGGGTTTTACTTGAATTAATCTTGACAGCCTTCCTGGGAAGTACAGAGCAAGGACTGCTTCACTTACAGATGAAGCCTGAAGGACTGGACTGTGTTGGCTACGGTCCTAGTCTAGAACATTCTCCCTCTCCTGTAGGGCTGACACCAACAAGCATGGGCAGATGTGTCTCGTAGGCATAGGGTGTAGGAATCCCTTAACACAGGCAAGGCTGGCTTTGTGACGGTATTAACTCTACAGAAATGAGTTTCTGATTGCTAAGTGATGTGAGTATTTGGCAACTTCATTTTAGGGAGTCATCCCTTTTGCTCCTTTTCTGGCAATTTTTATAAAACTCGTCTACAAGCTTAATTGGGGCCTAAAATCTCCCATTGAAAATGTCGAAACATTTTAAGTAACTGTGAAAATGGTTTTTATTCCTTGCCAATCTGGGAATATGCCTTCTGTGTGTGTGTGTGAGCATGTGTTAAGTGCTGTGTTAGTATGTGTGTATGTTAAATGGCTGTATTAGTGTGTGTGTGTGTATATGTGTGTGTGCGCGCGCGCGTGCTGTGTTAATACTTTTTGAAAGAAAAGGACATTTAAAAAAATGTATCACCCCAAAAAACTTCAATCTGAAATGTCTTACATTAAGAATTTCTTGAATGTTGTGTATATATTTTTAAAAGCACTTTGTGAAATAGTTTGTACATTTATTTCCTAATTTATACATGATTTTGGTGTTAATATATTTAATGATTAATAATAATGTTTATTTAATGTTTTGTTCATTTTTCTGTAATTTTGTGGGGAACAGTAATGCCAGCAGCTCTTTTTCATTGACTGTATTACAGCTTTTTCTTCTGTAACATAAATGTTCGGGGAGCCCTAGCCGAAATGAACCATTCATGCAGGTGTGGTTGACTGTGCTGTTTTTTTATGACCCCTCCTACCGAAGGCCAGAAAAGGTGAAGTGGGAGATTTGGGAATCGCTGCTCATTCTTCCTCCTGTTTCCCAGCATCCGTCCAACACTTGGTGAACTTGACCAGTGATGATTGAGGTTTTCAGATGTGCTTGGAAGTCCCGCGTCAGGGGCTATGGTTGGATGGACGCCTCTCCAGCATAGAGCACGGGACAGTGGGAGACTGGCCGTGTCTGCAGAGGGCCTGGACCGGGAAGAAGTGTCTCCCTTTCCTGTCGTGCCCGTTTTCAGACGTGGGCTTCAGTAACGAGCGTCCATTCGAAATTGTAAAAAGAGGAAGACTTTCCGTTTCCATTAAAACATTTTTTAGCCACTACATTTCTGTTTATCGAGCAGGTTAAATCCGCCTTGTTATTTGTGAACGCAGTACAGTTTTAAAACACCCTCCCTCATTTTGACCCCTTTTCGTGTGGGTGGTTGGTGTTGGTTTTGAGACAGACTCACCGTGTGTCCCAGGCTGGCCTCAAACCCAGAGGCTAGAATTAAAGGCGTGGTCCCCACACTGGCTTTTTCCCTGGGCTGGAATTCACGGCGAACCTTCTGCCTCGGCCTCCTGAGTGGCCGAGCTCGATCGGTCGGCGTCTGCAGAGAGACGCGGGCTTGGGGGCGGCGCCGCGCCTTCCGCGTCTGCGCGCTGGTGCATTGCGCAGCCGCGGCCGGAGCTCGACCCGGAAGCAGTCGCGCGGCCGGATGGCGAAGCTGCCTAGAGCCGGTGGGTGCGGGCGTTGAGTTTTTTTTCCCGGTGTGTGTTCTGAGACTGAGGGCTGGCTGGGCGGCGAGGTCTGTGTTCCCTGGCCAACGCACTAGTGGCGATGGCCGGTCCACCCCGAGCGCCACAACGCTGGTTTCTGGAGATGTGCCCTTCCCTTAGAGTGTGGTGGCGCATGCCGGGAAGCTGAGGCTGGAGGATTTCCAGGAGTTCGAGGCCAGGCTAGGCTGCATAGTGAGGCCGTGAACAGAAGGCAGCAGAAACTGCCCCTCGCCTAGTCTTTTGGAAAGCGTTTTTGGATGGGCTCCTCGGGTCGAGACTCGCTTGTAAGATGCAGGCGCTGCAGTGTGCTGCCTCACTCCTGCAGTTGATTTATCCTGAATCCCAGCCTCTGCTGCTTTGTGGGAGCATTTCTTTTTTCTTTTTTAAATCAGGTAAAGAAGATTCTGCTCACTGAGGACCGATAGAGATGCATCTGTGCTGGTACTCGGCCCGAGTTTGTTCCTACGCAGGAGCCTGAAGGACTAGACTAGGGAACAGTTGTTTCGGATCTGTCTGGGGCTTCCCTGCTGGCCCTGGAACCCCTCCTGGCGACCTTGAGTGCTGGAGGAGGAGGCAGTTGTCCCTCCAGTCTGCTTTTATGAAAAGCACTATAAGACCCCTTAGGGCAAGCGCCAGACAGAAGCATTGTTGAAAGGAACACGTGGCTTTATTTTGTTTTTGAGACTAGCTCTCCCTGTGTAACCCTGGCTGGCCCGGAACTCAAGAGATGCCTGTCTGGCTTCGAGTGCTGAGATTAAAAGCATATGTCACCACACACAGCAGGGACACTTTTTTTTTCCTGTGACTGACATGTAATTAAGTGAAAATGAAAATGTAATGTGCGTTGTCAAGTGACAAAATAATCCAGTTTCTAAACATTTTCCACATGGAAAGTGAAGTAGATCACAAATATATGTAATGAAGCGTAACAGTGTGTAGCAGAAACAGTAATGCCCCCGTGGGATTTAATATCCTGTAGCAAAATGGAAATGAAATGCTTAGAATTAAGTTAGTTAACTGTAAGGACTATGAACCAAGTTGAAGGATAAGTGTTGGGTAAGCGAATGCCATGCTTCAGGTGATTATCCTACGAAAGAATAACACAAGAAATGGAAATGTTTCTCTCTCTCTCTAAGATAGGTTTTTACGTCTCTCTGGCTACCTGCCTGACTGGCCTTGGACTTGCTGTGCAATAAAGGATGACCTTGAATTTCTGATCTTCCTACTCTCCTCCTGGGTGCTGAGAACACGGGTAAGTGTCGGCCTGGCGTACCTGGTTCCTGTGGTTCTAGGGATCAATCCCAGGGCTTTGTGCTTGCTAGACCGGCAAGCATTCTACTAACGGAACTATATCCCCTTTCCCAGGATGCTTTATTTTTTTTCTCAATGGAGACATTGTGACATGTTTCTAATCCCAGCTACACAATAAATTCAATCAATACAGTGTAAAATCAGTACAGAAGATTCCTGGCGATACCTTTTGTGGACAGTAGCCAGGAACTCAGCATCCTGGATAGCAGCCGTGGACTGACTATGTCTTGTGTGAAGCCCATTCTCCTTGTTTGTGAAAGCCCTGCTGTATAGCCGTAAAGTATCTGGCTGTCAGGCTTCAGGCCGAGCAGAGGCACTGTTAGAAGGAAAGAGAGCAGGCTCCCTTTGCAGTGTGCTCCAGGTAAACCCTGCCCACTAAGGCTGTCTATGATGGCAGTGTCCTGAGCTTTGTTGCCTGGTATAGCCCTGTGTGGCCTGTGGCACTGAGAACTAGGTACTTACATTTTATTTACTCTTTTTGTGAGTGTTCATGCCATGCATGTGAGTGTGCCGTTGTACACACATGTGCACCTGTGTGGGTAGGAGGACATCAGGTGTCCTGCTCTGTCACTCTCTGCCATGTTCTCTTGAGACCGGGTTTCTCACTGACTCTGGAGCCAGGCAGCCCCTTGAATCGTTCTCCTTCAGGCTCCCTGTTATGCATGTGGATTATAGGTACATGGCCACCCCAGCTTTTTAAACAAATGAATCCCAACTCAAATCCTTATGCTTACACCACAAGGATTCTTGTTCACTGAGTCATCTCCCCAGCCCCGTTTTATTTAATTTTAACTTTGCCAGTCCCAGGTGGCTAGTAGACACTGGATGAGACGGTGCAGAAATAAATTTTTTTTTTTTTTTTTTTTGGTTTTTTGAGACAGAGTTTCTGTAGCTTCGGAGCCTGACCTGGAACTAGCTCTTGTAGACCAGGCTGGTCTCGAACTCACAAAGATCTGCCTGCCTCTGCCTCCCAAGTGCTGGGATTAAAGGCGTGCGCCACCACCGCCTGGCCAGAAATAACATTAGGAGCACAATTAGAGGCTGAACAGCAATGGGAAGAAGATTGACTTTAAATTCCCTGGCAGGGACCCACATCCCTCAGAATCTACACACAGATTGAAACTTTGGAAAAGAGTGGGCTGTGGTGGCGCACATTTGGTCTCAGCACTTGGAGGCAAAGGCGAACAGTTCTCTGTGAATTCCAGGCCAGCGAACGCTACATGGTGAGACCTTGTCCCAAGACCAAACCAATACACCAAAGCAGGCCCGATTCTGAGAGTCTTGCATCAAGATTCCAGGTGGCTTTGCAGCTGTTCCTGACCTTTGTGTTTGGCTCCACCAGTGCTGGGATGGTGGACAGCCTGTGCCTTGCAGATTTAGCTGCTAGTGCCCAGCAAGTGCCCACAGCAGATTCAGGAATTTTGCTTTTCCCTTTAACCTATGTGTTCCTACTCCACCCCACCCCTCTCATCCACTACCTTAGGACCTCGGTAAGTTATGTTCCTGTTCTTTGCTTTAGTGTCTTCCTCTGTAAAATGGGGATAATAAAATAAATTGCTTTATAGAATTTTTAAGTAGACAGAATGAGTTAATCACTGGAAACCACTTTTAAAAAAGCAGAATTCTGCAAATGGTACACTAGGGGTCTTGAGTATTTGGTTGTTGGTTGCTCAGTTTAGTGTGATTGGTGGATTGGTTTTTAAAGCTGGGTCTCAGGTATCTCAGGCTGACCTCACACTATGTAACTGAGGCTGGTCTTGAACTGCCTCCACTTCTCAATTGCTAAGATTAGACATGCGCACCACCAGGCCTGGGCTGTTTTATGTTTAGATAGAGTCTTGCTCTGTCGCCTGGAGCCTGCAACTCATTACATAGTTTAGTGGCCTCAAACTCAAGGGAGTCCTGTTTTCCTCGGCTCCTGAGTGCTAGGGATTGCAGGCATGAGGTACTACATGTGGCTTGTTTATTGTTAAGTTTATCTCCAAGTGGACTGGAGAGGTGATTCCGTGGTTAGGAACATTTGTTGCTCTTACAGAGGACCCAGATTCAATTCCCAAAACACAGTGATTCACAGCAATCCAGAACTCCAGTTCTAGGAGATCTGATGCCCTCTTCTGACCTCCTTGGGCACTTGGCGTTCATGTGGTACACATACATACATGTGGACAAAACACTCATAAATTTTTAGAAATGTATTTTTAATTTACCTTCAAGTGCTTTTCATATGTGGCATTGGGTAAAGGGGATTGCTTTATTATTATTATTATTATTATTATTATTATTGAGTAATTGATTGATTGGCTTTTTTGAGACAGGGTTTCTCTATGTAGCCCTGACTGTCCTGGAACTCACTCTGTAAACCAGACTGGCCTCACACTCAAAGAGATCTGCCTACCTCTGTCTCCCGAGTGCTGGGTTTAAAGATGTGCAGTACCACTTCCTGGACAGTTTTCTTTTTTAATTTTCACTTCTAATTGTTTGCTGCTGGCATATAAGAATACTTGGCATTCTAAATCAACCCTGTAGATTGTCTTGTAAGCTTTCCTGGGGTTTTCTGTGCAGTCTTCTCTCCTGCACATATTAACAGGTTTACATCTCCCTCTTTTTCTAAGATTGTTTTTTAGTTATATGTGTATCTGTATATCTGTCTATCTGTGGATTTGTACGCCAAGAGCAAATTTCCTTGGAGCCCAGTGCAAGGTGTTGGGGTTACAAATGTTTAGGCCTGACACAGGTGCTGGGAACTGAATCTGGGTCCTGTGCAAGAGCAGCACTCATTCTTAGTCACCGAGCCATCCCTTGTCCATGGCATCCTCATCCTTTGACCACTGAAGCATTCGAAAGTGCCAGTTTGCAGGTGAGGGCACGGGCATCCCTGCCTCCCTAAGTCTTGTCCATGGCATCCTCATCCTTTGACCACTGGAGCATTCGAAAGTACCAGTTTGCAGGTGTGGGCACGGGCATCCCTGCCTCCCTAAGTCCCGGGTACCCACTCATGCTTTCACATGAAGTGTGGCGTGCCTAGGCCTGGCCACGTGTCCCTCCTGTTAGCTACGGCATTGGTTTCCCTACTGGGTGTCATACATGTCATGGCACACCAGCTGGGACCCAGCTGCAGAGGTGGCCTTATGCTCTCTCACCAGACCCTGCTGGTTACTGGCCCTTAATTTTTCTTTCTGTGAAACCTGTGTTTTGGGTCTGGGCTACACTGACCTCGTAAAGTGGATTGGATAGTGATCTAGTATGTGTAAATTTGGGGTTATTTCTTGATAGCATTTACCAGGAACTTACCACCAAGTCTGAAGTTTGGGACTATTATTTCCTGGAAAATACAATTTCTTGAGGAGATGTAGGGCTGTTTGTTGTTGTTTATTTGAATCTTTAAAGATATGTCCATTTGGTTGCCAGGCAATGGTGGTGCACACCTTTAGTCTCAGCACTCAGGAGGCAGAAGCAAGTGGATCTCTGAGTCTGAGACCAGCTGGGTGTACAGAGCAAGTTCCAGGACAGTCAGGACTACACAGAGAAACCCTGTCTCAGAAAACAGTAATAAGAAATAATGTCCATTGACAGAAGCTATTGAGTGAGTCTCAGAGTCCCACATGTGAAGGATATTTGTCACCTCTCTGTAAATCTACTCATTCCAAAGTAATTTACTTAAAAAAAAAAATACTTTCCTGGACAGGGCTTGTAGGTCAGTGGTAGATCATTTTCCTTGAGTATGTGGGCCCCGGGTTCAATCCCTGGCATTGGTAAAAATTAAAACAAAAAACTTTTCAGAGGGCTCAGTGGTTAAAAGTATGTCTGTGCACTTCCAGAAAACTAGGGTTCCACTCCCAGGACACACCTGGAAGCTCACCACTGTCTGTAACTCCAATTCTAAAGGATCCAAAATCCACTTCTGCATCCACAAGCACTAGATACACATGTAATAACATGCATGTACTGTACATGCATGTAGGCAAGACACCCACACTTATTAAATATAGTAATAAATTAAAAAAAAACTTGAGTTGGAGGCCAGCCTGGTCTACAGAGTGAATTCCAGGACAGCCAGGGATACACAGAGAAACCCTGTCTTCAGGGAGGGCCCTTTAATAGACAGGTAAGAGGAGAAGGGTATCCCCATAAGCAGCTGCCCAGCATGGGAGAGGAGGGAATGGGCCATGAGGTTAGGCTGGTTACTGGACACATAAAGAAAAGCCATAAGTAGAAAGGAAGTCACCAAGACAGAAAGCTTTTGGGCAATACTAGACTGCAGGAGTGGACATGTCTCAGTTGGAGTCTATAGCTATGAAGAGACACCATGGCTGTGGGATGTGTCTTAGTTAGGGTTTCCATTGCTCTGAAGAGACAGCATGGCCACGGCAACTGTTATAAAGGAAAGCATTTAATTGATTGCAGCTGGTTTACAGTTGAGAGGTTTAGTTCATTGTCTTCATGGTGGGAAACATGGTGGCATGCAGGCTGACATGATCTGGAGGGGAGCTAAGAGTTGTGCATCCAGATCAGCAGGCAGCAGGAAGAGAAGTGAGCCAAAGTCCACCCCCAGTGACACGTCCTCCAACAAGGCCACACCTCCCAATAGTGCCACTCCCTGTGAGCCTGTGGAGCCATTTTTATTGAAGCCATCACACTATGTGAACTTTTAGTTTGCAGCAGGTGTGTGTGTGTGCATGTGTGTGTGCAGGCAGACAGGTGTAGACCTGACTAAAAGTGTAAGTGTGGAGTGTGAATGAAAAGCCAGGGTGTCTGTACACCCCCAGCTGTATCCATCAAAGGGGACAGCAGTGTCACACAGCTTCTCGATGTGGGTCCCAGGGCTCCTGGAGGTAAGGCTGTCTGCAGGACTGTGCTGGAGGAGGACATGGCTGAGGCCGCTGTGGACATGGAAAGGTGCAGAGACCCATAGCACAAGCCAAGAGGACCTGAAACTCCAGGATGAACTTACGCTGGCCACAGCAGGAACACTTGGAGTCTCAGACTACTGCCAATAGCTCGTGGACTGACCTAGGAAGACGTGCCTGTATAAAATTAATAAACTGGTGGTGGATAAAGGAGCAAGAATCAGGGTACCTCCCTAGTCCCTGTGATGTAGTAAGACAGAGAGGCCCTTGAACTGCAGTGTCCCTCCCTGTGGAGCCAGAGTGCGGCCCAGTGTGCTGTGTAGTCAGCAGCCCAGCTTTCCTGTGGCCAAGTGGTTTGTGGGTGCGCCATCATGGAAGCCTGCCTTTCCACCCTCGCTGCTTTTCCTGGCGCAGGAGCCCACATCACCTCATTAGAGCAGAAGTCACTCAGGCTCGGTGGCTTTGGGTCAGATGCTCCCATCACTCTCATCTCTCAGGAAATTGAAAGGATGGGAGCAGAGGACCGAGACCACGAGATGCCGTTCATTGTGTTCACAGCAGGACAAAGCACAGTGCACCCATGTGGGTTGGCCTGTCCTTGCCCAGACTTTCCACTTTTAGAGGAGGAGGCTGAGTCAACAGCTGTGTGACCTTCCCTAGGTCATCCCAGAAAAGTGGCAAAGGTGACATTTGTCTGGGTGTGTGTTGCCATTGTTCGGTATTCTTGTGTTCCTGTGAACAGGTTAAGCTGCCCAGGAGCACAGCACACTCTTCAATAACAAATGGCTGTTTTTACTTTGGAGAAATTCTGACTTGAGGTTTAGATTCCCTTTTAATAATCTCAACAAGCACGTACCTTACATCCTCCGGGGAGATTCACTCACCATTGTAAGAGATTCAATTATCTAAATCCTTCATGCACAGATCCTGGCCTGAGTGAAGATAGGCTGATGAACATCACAAACCCCCTTGTACTCTGGGGTCAGCCGCTCAGTCCATCAGTTTTCTTGTTTTTCTGGATTTGGCCACGTGCCAGGCTCTGCTCTGCTCTTGTCAGAAGTCCATGTTTAACACAAGTGTCTTACTGGGTCCTTCTGACTTTTGTTAGGACCATGATACCTCCCAGACTTGTCTTGGTGAGGTCCTCCACTGTGTCGGAATTTTCAAAGTGGGCTGCATTGACGTGGGCTGCCCTCAAGCCCAGCCAGCTCCAAGCACCGCGGGCGTCGTCTAGACTGCTCTCTTTGGGCATTAAAGACCACGCTAAGCACCAGGAGGCCCCTGGAAAGAAGCTGCTGTCAGAGAAAAAGCTGGTGAGTCTCAGCCTAGGGAAGACTCTCTCTCCCGTGTGTGTGTGTGTGTGTGTGTGTGTGTGTGTGTGTGTGTGTGTGTGTGTGTGTGCGCGTGTGTGTGCACATGCGCACACATCCCTGTGGAGGTCAGAGTGAAGGGTAGGGTCCCTTGGAGTTAGAGGTAGTTGTGCACTACCTGGTGTGGGTGCTGTGATCCAAACATGGGCTCTCTGGAGAGCAACAAGTACTCTTAACTACTCAGCTGTCTCTACAGCGCCAGCCTTTGCATTCTTTATCCCACCATGACTTGCCCTCATTGTGCTACTGAGGGTTGCATGGAGCTCTTGAAGAGGGGCCTGTGTGCCAAACCCTTGCCAGCAATACAGCAGCCCAGGTGGAGTTAGGGCCTGATTTGATTGGTTGGTTTAAGATGTTAGGGATAGAAGCCAGGGCCTTTTGCATGCTCGGCAAGTAAATCCTAAAACTTCATTTTAGTTTTTTGAGACTGGGACTCATGTCATCCAGGTGCCCTTCAACTCCCTGTGGAGCTGAGGATGACCTTAAACTCTGATCCTCCTGTCTCCATGTAGTGGCATTTCAATTGTATTTTAATAAATAAAACAACCTGAAGACCCAAAAAGCAAGCAGCCAGCCACTGGCTCTTATCTTGACCTCAGTCCAAAATGGTGATCCTGCCTCCAGGAATCTCAGAATGAGACTTTGTCTGAGAGCTGTCTCATCCCATTTTATTTATTTATTTACTTATTTTTGGTTTTTCAAGACAGGGTTTCTCTGTAGTTTTGGTGCCTGTCCTGGAACTAGCTTTTGTAGACCAGGCTGGCCTCGAACTTACAGAGATCCACCTGCCTCTGCCTCCCAAGTGCTGGGATTAAAGGCGTGCGCTACCACCACTGAGCCATCTCTCCAGCCCCTAGTTTAAGTTCTTTAAGGCTTATAATGAACAAAATGTTGTTAGTTGGTTGGTTTGTATAATGTATGTAGGTGTATGCGTGTATGCAGGTGCTGTGTATATGAAGGCCAGAGGATATCTCTGTGTCATCCTCAGGAACACTATCTACTTCCTTTGAGTCGGAGTCTCTCATGGGTCTGGAGCTCCCCAGTCTTGCTGTAGCGACCGGCTGGCCAGTGAACGTCAGAGAGTCCCTCCTCTGCTGTGCGGACACAGGCCACCACACCAGCACTTACATTGCTTTGGGTTTTTGTGGGGTTTTTTTTTGTTTGTTTGTTTGTTTGTTTTTGTTTTTTCAAGACAGGGTTTCTCTGTAGCTTTGGAGCCTGTCCTAGAACTAGCTCTTGTAGACCAGGCTGGTCTCAAACTCCACCTGCCTCTGCCTTCTGAGTGCTGGGATTAAAGGTGTGCGCCACCACCCCCGGCCACGCCAGCACTTTTATGAGGCTCTGGGGAAGCATGGGGATTACAACGCATGCCACCACACTGGCACTTTCATGTGGGCACTGGGGTTCAAACCCAGGCTGTTATGCTTGCATGGAGGCTCTTTACTGACTCTTTCTCTCCAGCCCTTACAGAAAGTTTTTATTCTGTTTGCCAGAACCTTTGACTAACGAAGTTACACATTAGGGCTCTCTCATTTCCTCCTAGTAGAGGGTCTCTAGGTGAGCAACTGAGAAAAGGCCATGCTTCTTAGGGAAAAGAACTTTGGCAGCTAGGCTGAGAGACATAGATTTCCAGGGTTCTCCCCTCCTGGCCGCTCATGCTTGTTTTGAATCTTTCCTGCTGGTGTTCAGCCTGTGCTCTATCCTGTGAGGTGGAGTCTTTGTTGGCACAGCACAAACTTGCGTAGTTTCAAAGTAGCGGCTCGTGGTTTTCCTCATGCTGCCGAGGAATCCCAGGATGTTTCTTTTTGGAGACTTTTTATTTATTTTTGTGGTGCAAGGCATCAAATCCAGGACCTTAAATATGATGAGAGAATGCTGTACTGCGGAGCTCTGCCAGGCTGGGCTTCTTTTTTCCTTAAAAACAACCCAGTCCTAGGGACTGGTGTAATGGCTCTGTCGTCGTTAAGAGCATTTATTATTCTTGCAGAGGACTTGGGTTTGGTTCCCAGCACCCACAGAGTAGCTCACAACTACCTGTAATTCTAGTTCCCAGGAATCTGGCACAGGTGTTACACACACATGGTACATATGCATATAGTCAGGCACACACACATATACCCATAAAATAAATAAATGTTTTAAAAATCCAATGCTGGGAAAAGAGGAGGGGCTCCAACTGAAGGGTGAGCTGGTGTGTACCAATGTGTGAGTGTTTTGCCAGCATGTGTGTATGTGTGCCACAAACATACCTGCTGCCTACAAAAATCAGAAGAGGGCTTTTGGATGCCCTGGAATTGGAGTTACAGATGTTTGTGAGCCATGTGGGTGTTGGGAATTGGAACCAGTTTCTCTGCAATAACAGCAAGCGCTCTAAACTGCTGCGCCCTCTCTCCAGCCCAGCTGGATAATTCTTATTTTTTCACTGTATTGAGAGCCTAAAGAGAACCCTCCTGAGAAGGGTCCTGTCTCCCTTCCTGCATTTCACACATAAGCCCTCAGGTGGTACCATTGGAGAGTCATCTTTCCCAATAGCTAGAGCCTGGGCACTGTCCAAGAGCTCCGCCTCATTCCTTCCCCAGCAGCAGCCGTTTTCCACTGGTAAAGACGGAGCTGGTGTTTTAACAACGTAATTCTGTCTGAAAGAAGCTGGAAGGACACTTTGTTCAGGAAACATTTCCTAAACAAGCTGTGCTCTCCAGGTTAGACTCTCTGAGTTCCCTTTTGAAGTGAGCATGCCATACCAGACACCCACTGTGTCGGCAGTGATTTGCTTCAGCCCTCAGGTGCTGGTGACCTGGGAGCTGGGCCTCACCAGTGGCTTTGGAGAGCTCTGTGACGGCCATGTTAGCATGCTGGGAGAGAGGCTCATGTCAAGGGGGTGCTAACGTGTATGAGTGTGTGTCTCCTGGAAAGGTTTCAGGGTTGCTAACATCGCTGGGTGCCTTATATTCTCTGTAGAAAAGACATTTTGTGGATCGCCGGAGAGTGCTGGTCCGTGGAGGAAACGGAGGCTCCGGCATAAGCTGTTTCCACAGCGAGCCCCGCAAGGAGTTCGGAGGCCCTGATGGCGGGGATGGAGGAAATGGTGGCCATATCATCCTGAGAGGCATGTGCCCTGGGAGCAGCTGGGGAGGAAACACCAAGATAGCCTCACTTAGTAGTTGGAGCCTCCACTGTCTTGTCTTGTCATGCATTTGCATTCACACCTGATATGTAGATATCATTTTTATGAATTATATGGCTGCTCATCACCAGTGTACTAAGGCAAGTGACTTTGGATATCATTTTGTTCTTTAATCTCAGAAACACAGGTAGTTTCCCATCAGGAACCTCATGATAGTACATGTAACAGGGTCAGAAAGTACAGCAGAGGGCCTGGGTTCTACTGAGCACGTGCTTGGCGTGAATACTCCGGGAGCTGGGTGCAGGTGTCTTTATAGTGTAATGAAGTTAGCTGGTTTCTTTTATTATTCTCATTTTGTGTGTATGGGTGCTATGGCTAAGTGTATGTCTGTGTGTCCACACATATGTGCCCCACAGAGGCCATTGGATCTCCTGGAACTAGTATTATGACAGTTGTGAGCTGCCATTGGGTGCTGGGAGTCAAACCTGGGTCCTCTGGAAGAACGGCCAATGTTCCTGACCTCTGACCCATCTCTTTAGCCCCTTAGGTGACTTTTTGTTTTTGTTTTTTTAATTGATGATAGTCATATTTGCTTCATATGGTGATGCCTTCCTGTTGCAAGTTTCAGGTCAGCCAGGGCTAATAGGATGCATAATAAAATTCTGTCTAAAAAAAGGTCATATTCTATTTTGGCTAGGATAATGGAGAGTGTGGGGAGCCAGCCATATGCCCAGGCCAGGGGAGGGCAAGGGTAATAAGTGCGAGGCCGCTGTTCTCTGCGTGACAGCTGTGTTGGCTGTGTCTTAACACACAAGGAGATTCTGTTCTCGTTCTAGTTGACCAGCAAGTGAAGTCCTTGTCCTCAGTCTTGTCGCGGTATCAGGGTTTCAGTGGAGAAGATGGTGGCAGTAAAAACTGCTCTGGCCGAGGTGGTGCCATCCTCTACATCCAGGTGAGCTGAGGAGCTGGGTTGGCTGCTATTCCCTTGGGTCCTGTCACTGAGTCCATGGATGACTACAGGCACCTGGGTAGGAACAAAAGGCGGCCAGCAAGTGGACAGTGGTCTGTCGTAGGAGTCACACCCCACACAGACTCCTTTGCACTGGTGTGCCATGTTGCTTCTGACCCAAGAGAGTCTAGAGGAAGCCAGGAACACACCCCCTTCCCAAGTCTGGATGAGGGTGGCATGCTCACACAGGGCTGTTTCCCTGGTGCTTGGTTGATTCTGATACTATAGAAACACTTCAAAAGAGTCCCTTGTCCAGGCGGGTGTTTGATGTTGTGACAGGGCTTCACTATGTGGCCCATGTTGCCCTTGAACTTGTAATCCTCCTGCCTCAGCCCCTGAGTGCTGGAAGGCAAGTGTTGCCGTGACAGCTTATTTATGCAGTATGGAACACAAGACTAGGCCCGTAAAATCTCTTCAGGGCTGGGACATTTCCTTTGTGGTAGTGATGAGGAAAGTAGTTAGTCGTGTCCCGCCCCTCCTCCTCTGGCTGGTTACAGGACAGAACTTCATGATGATGATGCTTTTCAGGTTCCCGTGGGTACCTTGGTGAAAGAGGGAGGTGAGATTGTGGCTGACCTGTCTCACCCGGGGGACGAGTACATCGCTGCGCTGGGGGGCGCAGGAGGAAAAGGAAACCGCTTTTTTCTGGCCAATGACAACCGTGCCCCTGTAACTTGCACCCCTGGACAACCGGGTCAAGAGCGGGTCCTCTACCTGGAGCTCAAGACAGTGGCGCATGCTGGGCTGGTAGGTCCCCGACCGCCACATTCTGAGGTGGGGTCCCTGCTGGTGGGGCTGCTGCTGCCCTTGAGAGGACAGCAGTTTTCATTCATTCCGTGTGTGCTGCTGACAAGCAGGCGCCTGCACACTCCCCTTCCCAGCCCAGTCCTCTGTCTGTGCCAGCCGTGTCCCTCCATGAGGTCACCCGTCCTCTATGCCAACCATGTCCCTCCATGAGGTCACACAGCACTTTGACTTTTTCTCTCCTAGGTTGGCTTCCCCAATGCTGGGAAATCGTCTCTCCTTCGAGCCATTTCAAATGCAAAGCCTGCTGTGGCTTCCTACCCGTTCACCACCTTGAACCCTCACGTGGGGATCGTTCACTATGAAGGCCACCAACAGATAGCAGGTAGATCCTCCAAAACCCTGCCAGAGGATGGGTTTAAATGGCCCAGTGATTCAGGAGAGCAATTATGTAACCCCTGAATTTAGCTTCCCACTTAAAATGAGACATTGTTTTCCCTGATTGAAATAATTTTAATGAGTCTGTTCTCTGTCAAAATCAGCCCCTCCCCTCCCAGCCACGAAATCTGATCTCTGTAGCTGGGAATTGTAATCTCCAGTCTGGAGCCTGAGGAGAGGGCTGCCTCTTGCCTTCCTCGTTCTCCTCTGTGGAACTGGGCGGCATCAGTCATGCAGACAGCATGTGGTTTAAAAAGCCTTTCCTGTACCATTTTAAGAGGAAAACTTTTTTCGAGAAGATAATGTACCCATTAAAAATAGCAAGCCTGCTGGTAAGGTTATTTGTACAGCACTTTATATCTGCGAAGTGCACGATAGTGATTTGTATCCATAATCAAATTAGCCATAGAACGTAGGGAGACATCTCCATTTTTGAACCATGTTTGAAGCCTGGGAGGCAGGAATGTGTGAATCTTCCTCATTAGACTGATCCATCGTGCCTGTCACCCAGGTATTCCAGAGCATGGTGCAGACCTGAGGGCTGTAGGGCCTTAATGTCTCTTGGCCTGGGAGTGACCTGGGAGAGGATGAATGACTTCAGTTTCAAGTGTTCCTTGAAAGGACAGTTGTAGAACATGAGATCTGGGCCATAAGGGGTCTCCCTGAGAGGAGCCTCCTGACCCCAAGGTTGAGAGTGACCCTGGGAAGCCGAACATGACGTTGGGCCTGACTCTAAGCTCTTGCCTCTCGCAGTGGCAGACATCCCAGGCATCATCCGAGGTGCACACCAGAACAAGGGCCTGGGGCTCAGCTTCCTCAGGCATATCGAGCGTTGTCGCTTCTTCCTGTTTGTGGTAGATCTTTCCTTGCCTGAGCCATGGACTCAGGTTGATGATTTAAAATATGAACTAGAGAAATATGAAGAAGGCCTGTCTGAGAGGTCCCATGTGATCGTCGCAAATAAGATTGATATCCCGCAGGCCAGAGCCCACCTGCCCCAGCTCCAGGCCCGCCTAGGGCAGGAGGTCATCGCCTTGTCAGCACTGACTGGAGAGAACCTAGAGCAGCTGCTGCTACACCTGAAGGCCCTGCACGATGCCCACATGGAGGCCGAGTTGGAGCAGGGCTGCCAGCCTCTCAGGTGGTAGTGGGCCCAGGGCTGCATGCCCCTGGGCCAGCATGGGGCAGGAGTGGCCAGTAGTCACAGGAAGCAAATGCAAGCGTGTTGTAAAATGTGGGCAGCTTTGAACACCTGAGAGAAAGTACTTGCAAATATTTGAGTGTGTCAATGTCTTTGTTTTCCCACCAATTTCGGGCATACTCCTAAACTACCCCTACCCTCTGGCCTAGGGTATAGAGTATTCTGTGCCACCTGGTACCTGGATGACTCCCCAGTGCTTGGTGTGCCTGTCACCCTTGCTGCCTGCTTTGCTGAGGTTGACTCATTTGTGCTAATTAACACCTCATTAGTAGGAGGACAGTGTGCTGGCTGAAGGTGGCAAACAGTGCTGCCAGGCGGCCTGGGCAAACGCACCAGAGCAGCAGAGCCACGGCTGGGCTTCTCATGCATGGCAGCATTTGCGGCAGAGCAACCCTTGGTTTCCTTGTGGGGGTTAGGTCTGCCCACAGTCCTGCAGAGCCCCGATGCTGGCTGCTGTGCCAGCATGTCAGGAAGGCAGGGTGCCATGGCCATACCTTGTTCCCCAGTGCCGGCTGACTGAGGAGAACAGCGAGGGCCAGCTCCTTCCCTGTTCCCAGAACGCTGCACTGAGCTCTGTGGGGGCTGAGCACCAAGGCAGCCTTGAGTTTCACGACTGAGTGCACCCAATATCCGACCAGGCACGCGGCTTCTGGCTGTGCATCTGTGGTGCGCCAGCATGTTGTCAGCCACAGGAGATGTGGACCTTGAATTTCTGACATTATTCCTGATAGGTAGCCTCAGCTCAGCATGGTGTGTGGAAGAAGGCAGGGGACCTGTCCCTGGTGACAGGTCCTGTCACCACTCTGCCCTGCCCTGTGAGTCAACACCGGCCTGTTTCCGCAGGAGGGACCTCTACTCCTCCAGGCACTGCACTTTGGAGAGTGACCCCAGGTGGTACAGGCTAGGGCATATGTCCCATCAGCCCCAGGGAAGCTGAGGCCCTAATGTGCCCTGAGGGCCCTCAGACGGACAATGAAGAGACAAATGGAAACAAAAGGCCCCATCCTTTGGGGAGACCCCTGCCCTAGAGTGAGGCTGGTCATGCTTCTGGCACATGGACAAGTGTCCCTCTGGATGCTGGGGTGGGGCTGCTGCAACAGCAAGCCTGCCCTCAGCTTTCAGGAGCAATTCCATTGTGATCTGCAGCTGGAACACGGGGTCCTTTTCCGCAAAGCTTTATTCTAATGTCTTATAATTTCAAAGGTCCTGGCATTCGAGAGGCCAGGGCGGGTCTCATGTCTGTGGCTTTCTCTTTCAGGCCACCAAAAAGGGTTTTGTAGTCAGGCCAGGCCTGAGAGCATTAATTATCCACCACTGGCTTTCATCTTTGTGGCCGCCGTGCTCTGGAGACCTCAGAATGCCTCCCTAGGGCCTGGAGACCGGGGGTGGGCTGACTCCTCAGAGCGGCCCTGTGTCGTGGGAACCACAACAGTCCTTAGTCCGGACTCAGTTACACAGGCTACTGCGGAATGCCAGAAAGCCTTCCCCAGAACCATGCCCAGAGCGTGTCTGCTCATCATCCTGGGACCACCCCAGGAGGCTTGTTTCTGAAGCTGGTCTCCTCCCCAGCTGGTGTGAGTCTCTCCACAGGCTCTGGTTCCATTATTGCTTCCGGATGAGTGTCTGCAGGTCATAGAGAAGCCATTGCTGCATGCACACAGTGCACACATACATGTAGGGGAAACACCCATACACAAAATAAGTAAAGGGGGGAGGGGAGGACTGGCAGGTCAGCTGGTAAGAACACTTATGCCCTTCAAGGGGACCAGAGTTCAATTCCCAGCACCCACCTGGCAACTGATAGCAGTCTGTAATTCCTGTTTCAGGGGATCCAATGCCTCCAAGGACCCTGCATTCTGCATTTGCAGGCAAAACACCCATACACATAAAAGAAAAACAAAGGTTGTACTATTTCAGGCTGTGGTGTGGCATGGTGGCAAAGCACTTGCTTGGCATATGCCAGGCTCTGGGTTCCATCTGCAGCAAGACACGTGAAGTAGTGATCGGGGGTGGTACATGCTGTGGTTGTATTTGAAAGACTAGACTAGGCAGGAGGATCAGAAGTTCAAGGTCACATCCTCAGTTCCAATTCCAGTTTGAAACCACCCTGAGCTGCATGAGACCCTGTTTCCAAATAGTTCATAGTGTGCCACCACAGGTGTGTAAGCCTTCCAAGGTTGTGCAACCATCTCCACTACCTGTTTTCAGCACAGTTCCATTCCCAGAAGAAACCGCTGTCTGCAGTGGCAGTCCCCCCTCCTCAGGTTGCTCACAGCCCAGTCCACCTTCTGTTCCCACAGACTTTACCTCCACTTGATTCCGCATAAGTCAGGCCCAGTGGTAGTCAGTTACCTGGCAGCAGAAGCTTTGCTTTTTTAAAAAAATTTTTTTTGGGGTGGGGTTTCGAGACAGGGTTTCTCTGTGTAGCCCTGTCTGGCCTGGAACTTTCTCTGTAGATCATGCTGGCCTCAGACTCAGAGGTCCGCCTGCCTCTGCCTCCCAAGTGCAGCACCATGCCCGGCTCTGTAACAGCATCTTAACAGATGCCTACTGTGCCATGTCTGAGGTGGCTACTGCTGCCTTGTATCATGGAAGGAACACAGGCAGCACGGAGCTGTGATGGCCTCCAGTGTGGGCCTACGGTTGTTCCCCAGTGGCTCTGACCCCAACAAGGTAACTAGTGAGTGCTTGTGGGTGTGGGATGAATGAGCTGACAGGTCCCAGGCTTGAACGGTAGCACCCCTCCCCCACTCTAAGCTGAATGCCATGCTTCTCTCTTGGCCATTTCCAAAGAGTTGTTTGGGCTTCTGATAACCGTTTGGGATATTGGGGGCCTCTCCCCACCATAGCACAGAGCCTGGGCACTGGGGACAGAGAGGGGCTGCTGTGCCATGGCTGGAGCACACATCTGCCCTGTGTTGTTTCCCAGTCTCCTCCGTTTCTGGATTCTTCCCAACACATGTCCCCGCTGACTAGTGACATTTCCCAGACACCACAGCAAGCCAGCTTCCCTCTGCTCCTGGGTGCTCCCTCCTGGCACGTTTGCCTGTGGGGTCTAGCCTGCCTTTGCTGGGGCTCCACAATCTGTCTCCTGTTGACAGTCATCTGCCAACGATTGCCTGTAGGCATGTATGCAGCCTGGCTGGCGACTCCCAGGACTTTATGGAAGCAGGACTGAGGATGGAGCCCAAGATTTGGGGTACAGAGTTCCCCTAAGTTTCCCAGCCTTTGGCTCTGCTCCTCACTATCTGGGTCCCTTTGCTCCAGGACCCGAGCCTCCAGCTCCTGCAGGGCTTTGGGGATATACCAGGAAGGAGCCTTGCTATCAGCTTGTCCTCACAGTCCGTCTGTCAAGGTGTAGATGTTCCTCTTCTACTTTGTTTCCTTCTCTACATGTAGAGCCCCCTGCCCTAACTTTCCTGCTTTTGTTGAAATAGAACCAGGAACAGAAAATGCCTAGGCAAACTAAGGGGTGCTGCAGGCTGCAGGCTTCCCAACCAGTTAGAACCTCACTAGGTTTCCCTCCGTGCCAATGCACGTCACGGGAAATGACTGGATGGCAGATGGCATGGGACGTTGGCTGCTGCTGGTAAGTACAGCTTGGCTGCCACGTTCCCGTCTGGGTGCCCCGCGTCTGCCCTGACCAACAAGGAGACACTGACTGGGCCTTCAAGGGTCTGTTTGCTCACACTCTGCTGTCTGGGCCCCACAATGCCCAGCACACAGCCTAACCTGGGCCTACTCTGGTGGAGAAGTCCAGCAGAGATAGAGACCCAAGAAGTGTGGGACAGAGATGAACTGTGTATGCCTAAGACAAGACCAGAAATCTGGCTTGGCAGGTGGCAGGGAGCCTTGCCTCTTAAGACTCCAGGAAGGGCCTTTCCAGAGTCAGTGCCAGGTGACCTTACCTGTGCCTGCGTTACTCTAATCCCTCCTTCAGTCTTGATGGGCCATCTCCCTCCCTGCCTCTTTACCCTGCTCTCCCCTCCCTGCCCCCCTTTGTGGACAGGGTCTTACTGTGTAGCTCAGAATAACCTCAAATGCATAATTCTCCTGCCTCAGCGTTCCAAGTACTGGTATTTCAGGTGTGGGAGACCACACCAAATTTGTTCTCTTTTTAAGGGTACCACTCTAAATCCAGATATCCTCAAGATCCTAACTGACCCCTGGAACTAGAGGAGTGGCCCAGGTGGTCAGGGGCAGGCAGCAGGACTGGTCCTCAGAGTCTACATGTGTGAAAAACAGCTTAGAACTTGGTGTTTGGCCAGTATCGGGCACCAGTGTGAAAATGAAAGCATTGTTGCGGTCCAGGCACAGCAAAACCTACCTATAGTCCCAGCAACTTCAAGAGGTTGAGGCAAGGTGAATCCTAGACTACGCATCAACCCTGTCTAGAAACAAAACGTGTTCCTGAAGCAGACAGTGGTGACTGCCGGCTTGAGTGCACTTGGTGCCACTGAACGGGCACTCGAGGATGAGCAAATGGGATTTCATGTTGCTACTTCCCCGCAGTGCCAGGTCAGCCATGCAGAACTGTGCTCACATGACCTGCGCGTGCATGGGATGGGATGGGTAAATGCTGAAGCAGATGTCAGGCTCCTAGCTTGGCCCTGCAGCTGCTGGGCATCCTGCCTGAGGTTCTACCGGGAACCAGGTAAAGGGAATTTTATACGTACCACGGCCTGTGGATCTACAGAAACCTCAAAAGGAGGAGTTTAGTGAGCAGCTCTGGAAGAGGGCCCAGCTGCAGTGGTCACCTGGTCTCCAGCTGTGCTCAGAGCTGCTTGCCGAGAGATGGGCCTTGGGAGGGAGCCCAGGGACAAAAACTGCTTGCAGCCGCCACCTTCCTGGTGTCTGATGGGATGGTCCAGAAGCCACTTTTCTCTAAGATACCTGCCCTCATGGTGGCACTCCCGGGTGAGGAGCTGCGGGCCGTGGACGAGCAGTTGGAGCTCACAGTGGGTTAAGGGGTGTTGGATCTAGGTTATGGAACTGGAGAAAGTCTGTGGCTCCTCCTCATTGTTGTGTCTTCTTCCTTTTATGATTTGAATATCAAATGTCCCTTTAAAGCACATGAGGACGTTTGAAGTTATACATGGCCGCAGCCTTCCTCCCTATCTGCTTCCTGGCTACTGAAAATGACATTCAGGACTGGAGAGATGGCTCAGTGGTTAAGAGCACTGGCTGCTCTTCCAGAGGTCCTGAGTTCAATTCCCAGCAACTACAGGGCGGCTCACCACCATCTGTAATGACATATGGTGCCCTTTTCTGACCTGCAGGCATCCATGCAGGCAGGTAGGACACTGTACACATAATAAACGAATAAATCTTTTAAAATGAATAAATAAAAATAAAAATGGCAGTCCTTGATGATGTCCGCCCAGCTATCAGAAGTGAGCGCACACTAAACCTTTGGAACAGCTCAGTCCTTCTTCCCTTCGGTTGCTTTTGTCCGGTGTTCTCTTACAGTGGCACCAGTGTACCTAGTACCAAAAGATGGTGCCAGAGAAGTGGGGTCATCACTGTGACCACGCCCAGCCCATAAGCTTTAGGGCAACTAAAGAGTTCCTACGGAGTCTGCAGGAAGAATCTGGAAATTTGGATATGTGGGCTAGAGAAGCCCTGGGACGGGATAAGATGAGCTTGTCTTCTTTCATTTTGTTCAAACAGGGTCTCTCTGTGGCCCAAGCTGGCTTTACATTGCAGCAATCCTCCTGCCTCCTCTTCCCAAGTGCTGGGATAAAAGAGCAAACCACTGGGTCAGTAATCTCTGTCTGAGACACAGTCTCACCATGTAGCCCTAGACGGCCTGGGACTCACTCTGTAGGCCAGACTGGCTTCAGATTTGCAGAGATCCCCCTGCCTCCGCCTCATGAGTACAGATTAGAGCTGTGCAGCACTGTGCCAAGCTCTGAGTTTGCCTTCTCCTGGCCATTGTGATGGGAGCTCACGGGGGCAGAATGATGGAAGGAAGTGGGTATAAAAGATCATCCTGACGGAATTTCGGGAAGACGTGAAGACTGTGGGGTCTGCACAGGGTATCATATATTCTGGCCAGGAATTTGTATTTTGCTCTGCCCTGAGTCTTTGTGTGAGAGTGAATTAAAATACAGGATTAGTTAATCAAGTCTCAACCCGCTCAGCCTTCGGGGTTGTGGCGTGAATATTGCTGGCTACTTTTAGCCAGGTTTGCAGCAAGAATTTGGGGCTGAACATAGTGACCTCAGCATTTGGGAGACTGAGGCGGAAGAGTCATCGTGAGCCTGGGCTACAGAGGGAGACCCTGTCTAAAGAAGAAAACAGCGTAAGACAACCAAAGTCCTCAAGAAGGCTATAGGCTGGCCGGGAGGTGGTGGCGCTCGCCTTTAATCCCAGCACTTGGGAGGCAGAGGCAGGCGGATCTCTGTGAGTTCAAGCCCAGCCTGGTCTACAAGAGCTAGTTCCAGGACAGGCTCCAAAGCCACAGAGAAACCCTGTCTCGGAAAAAAAAAAAAAAAAAAAAAAAAAAGCTACAGGCGAAGCTGTGGGGGTGAAGCCCAACTGCAACTGAGACCCCAGGGTTTTGGAGACACCAGAAATATTACCTGTCTGCCTAGGAGCCCCACTGGCAATGAGTTGGACCAAGCATGTGGGTTGCAATCAGAGCTGCCCAAGCCCACTATAACTCATGCCAAGGCACCACACCCCAGATGCCAGTGAAGCTGCAGGGTTTAATGTCAGAACTCAGGATTTGGGTCTCGTTTTATTCTCTTTGCTTTCTTCCTTTGTTCCTTTATTTGTTTATTTCTTATTTATTTTTTGGTATTTCGAGACAGAGTTTCTCTGTGTAGCTTTGGAACCTGTCCTGGAACTCGCTCTGTAGAGCAGGCTGGCCTTGAACTCACAGAGATTTGCCTGCATCTGCCTCTCGAGTGCTGGGATTAAAGGCGTGCGCCACCACTGCCCAGCGTTTTTCCATTTGTATTTTTTAAAATTATCTATTTATTTATTTATTTATTTATTTATTTATTTATTTATTTATTTATTTATTATGTATACAACATTCCTTCCATGTGTGCCTGCAGGCCAGAAGAGGGCACCAGATCTCATTACAGGTGGTTCTGAGCCACCATGTGGTTGCTGGGAATTGAACTCAGGACCTCTGGAAGAGCAGCCAGTGCTCTTAACCACTGAGCCATCTCTCCAGCCCCTCTGTTTGTATTTTTTTATATAGGTAGCCTAGACTTTCCAGAAATTCACAATAGCCCAGATTAACCTCAACTCTAAGATGAGCCTTCTGCCTTAGACTCCCCAAGGGCTAGAATTACGGGCATAAACCACACCTGACTCCCTTTCTTGATTTCACTTCGTTGTGTGACAGAGCCGCAAGTGTTCAAGGCTTCAATGCGCTGTGCAGTCAAAAATGGCCCTGAAGTTCTGTACCTCCTGCCTCTGCCTGTGGCCCCACAGAACTAAACGCAAGGAAGAACCAGTTCTGTGGCGAGCCTATCAGGTTAGGCTCAAGAGAGATACAAGAAGGTAAGCCCTGGACAATAAATTACTTGAGAAGTAAGCCCAGGAGCCGACTGAGGCTCAACCTTTTCCCTGCTGTAAGATGTGAAGCCGCCTAACCCCTCTGTGTCTCAGCTTCTGCATCTGTAAAACGGGAACGATAGAAGTCATTGTATTTGAGAACTAGAGTTTAAGAAAAGGTCTCAGAGTAGGGTCTGGGGCACGGTGTTGGCATCATTGTGATCTGGTCACAGTCCTTGGACTGGTACCATGATGACCCTTCCAAGTACAGGGAGGTTTTTCCTGGCCTCTGTACAGCCAAAGCCTCCTTTAGAGTCCCTGTGTCCCCACCCCAGTTGCGGCCATCCATGCACCTTAAGGCCATAGCATCGGAACTGAGATATCCCTCTGTGCTCATTATGGGCTCATTAGAGCCCAGGGAAAGAAAGGGCTTTTTGGTCCTGGGGTTGAGGGACCTGCTGGAGCCACGCAGCTAGGAGACAGCCAGTCTGGACTCAGCTCCCCGTCCTGCCAGACACTCCTGATCTTGCACTTGCCCCACTGTGGAGTCGAGACAGAGAGAAGTTGTGGGAAGGCAGACCCTCCAGGTACAGGTACAGACGGTGGGCCCTTCCCTGACCAGTTCCCACCCCTGGAAGTCTGCCTTCCTGCAGGGAGCTGGGACCCAAGCACTTAATGACAGGTTAGGGTGGCACTACCCACTGACAGCAGGTGCGGGCGCTGCCAACAATGGAGCAGTTGTAGTAGACAGGCGACCTGCAGTAGCCAGGAGCCACTTCCTGCTGGTGGGTGGTGGACCGGCAAGTGGGGGCAGGAGAGCCCTTCCTGACTGCACATCCGAGTGATGCCTGCGCCTGGCTGCCCCAAACCAAGCTGCTGAGCCCAAGCTGCAGAGGAGCAGAGCCTAGGACCCCCGATGCCCCACTCCCACCTGCTTGCTCATACATGCTGGCATGGGGCAGGCGGAGGACTGGGTACTTCCTTAAGATGGGTAGGTTTTACTTTTAGCATCAGCACAGACCAGCTGGGGAAGCTGGGGCAACTCTTGGCCTCAAAGTCTCAGTGCCCGTTTGAAGCACACTTCTCTACCACCTGGGCAACTGAGCCTTGACTCCACCATTCCTCCCTTTTCTTCCCCGCGGCACTGACTCAGCTGCTGCGCAGGGAAGACAGCAGCTGCTTTCTTGACTCCTTGTCTCAGCTCAGCAGAGGGCATATAATGAGCGTCCAGCAAGCTCTGGGTTTTGTTGTTTGATTGTTTTGTTTCTGTTTGTTTGTTTGGAAGGGTTGAGACAGGGTTTCTCTGTGTAGTCCTGGCCATCCTAGAACTCGCTCTCTAGACAGACTGGCCTCAAACTCAGAAATTCTTCTGCCTGTGCTTCCTGAGTGCTAGGATTAAAGGTGTGCGCAGCCACCACCCAGCTCAGCAAGTGTTTTGAGGGCTGGAGGGGTAACTCTGCCCTTTGGTGAGTGCTTGCTTGGTATACCTGAGGCTCTGAGCTCCATCCCCAGTGCTACATAAAATCAGGCATGGTGATTCACGCTTAGGTCCTATCACCAGAAGGTAGAGGCAGGAGGATGAGAAGTTCAAGACCGTCCTCGACTACATAATGAATTGGAAGCCAGCCTGAGCTACATAAATCCCCATCTTAAAATCTCAACAACAGATGCTTTGTGTTAAAATCAACAGAGCCTTCCTCAAACACCCTGCTTTTTCCTTCCCATCCTGGGACAACCCCTGCCAGCCACAGTGCACTAAGGTCATAGGAGCTTGGATGCTGTCCTCCTGCAGATGGCTCAGACCCTGCTGTCCCATGGTATCTGAAACACAGTCCTGCTCAGTAAGGAAGCAATGGAGTGGAAGGAGTGTGGGTTCCACATCAGGCTTGGCTCCAAATGCTGGCTCCTTGCCAACTGCTGATGTGTGACATAGGACGTGTCCACAGAATGGAGAATGTGCACAGTACTGAGGGGTCCCTATGAGGACACAAGGTGCTTACTCTGACCAGCACCCAGCAGGAGGTGCTGCTAGTTGCGGGTGAAATGTTCCACACATCCTGGAACCTATCCAGAAGCCCTGGGGCGGGATGGAGGACTGAGGGGTGGCCGCATGACTCTGGAAGCCACCCCCACTCACAGCCCTGGCTCTGACTCGTTTCTCCGTTTGTGAAGGAGAGGAATGGGTTACCTGATGGGGCCCCAGTAGCTTAGGCTCTTCACTTAGTCTGGGAAGGTTCCCTGTGCGGCATCTTCAGAGCCAGTGTCAGCACCCAGGGGACCCTGCTGGCTCTGAGCCACACTCCTCCAGGCGGCCCTCCACCTGCCCGTGACCCTGATTTACAATCCAAGTAGATGTGTGCTCCATCTTGGATAGCTGGTCCTCCTCCCAGACCCAGGGCAACTATGATCCTGTACTCAAGGGTCCTCTTGAGATAAGCAGTACAGGATCATAGTTGCCCTGGGTCTGGGAGGGTCCTCTATCTGTCACCTCTGGCTCAGGGCCCACATCCGTGCTGCTTTGCTGGCAACCCACCTCCCTGGCACCAGCACACAGTAGGTGCTCAGTAAACAACAGCTGCACCTCTGAGTCCCAGCACAGCTCCCGTCCTCCAGGCTGGGACTGTGAGAGCGGCTGGAACTGCAGAAGGCCCCCTCCGCCTGTTTGTTTGCTGCAGACTCGGGCCCAATAGACTCCGTGTCTTTCTTCTCTCCTCCTCCGTCCTCACACAGCGACTCCGGGAGCGGCAGTTTCCAGAGATTGAAGGCAAAATTGCTTGAAAGCCTGTGCTTTTATCCTCCAATTTGTAGCCATTTAGTAGGGCCGGGTGGAGGGGCAGCTTGGGCGCTGGCTATGCTGGAAGTGCCCGTCGCTGGAGAGGGCAGTCCTTTGTCCTTCCCCAGATGGCTCAGGGCTTTGGGGACAGACACCCGCTGGGGAGGCCAGGCCCCGGTGAAGGGTGAGGGAGCTAGTGTCAAAACCTCTCAGCTCTCAGGGACAAAAATGGGGAGGACGCTGAGTGAAGAGGGTGGCATCCACTCTCAGCACTCCCAACGGCTCAGGATAGGGCCTGGCCTGGGCTGGTGAGGCAGGGGGACAAGGGCTATGAAGGAGGGTCCAGAATCCCCAGGCTCACTCCACACTCTAATGACTAAGGAGGGGCCCTAGAGATTGGACTGAGGAAGAAGGTCCTGCTTGAGCCCAGAGGATCTCTCTCAAATCCTGAGAGAGAAAGATGGCGTGGGGGGGTGTGGGGGGGTCCTGCCTTTTGGGAGTTGTCAAATAGTTGAGAAAGATAAGTGCAGGCACAGCTGCAGGGAGAACATCTGGAGGAGAAGAGAGCTCTGTGGCTGCTCCCCCTGGGCAGCGCTGAACTACCATGGAGCTTTGCTTGTGTGTGGCGACCCTCACTACAGTGATGACCCCGTGGTGTCTGGCTGTGAGGCTATGGTGGCAAGTTCCTGCCCTGCTCAGAGGAGGAAAGGTGAAACCTCTGAAGATCAAGGTGGGGGTGAGGCGACCCGAAGGCCAGGCTGTCCTGTTCTGGGTGGTGAGGCTAGCCCTAAGGCTGTCCACTGAAAGCAGAATCACCCCCCTTCTCTGTCCTGTCTTCTTCCTACTGTCCCCAACTTTCAACCACAGCCAGAGCTTTGCCTGGGAAGGCGTTTCTGCATCTCTCAGTCCCCACGAGTCCAGTTTCAGTCCTCATAGCCCCAGAAGCCCTCTCTGGTCACATCAGCTCCTTTGCTACCACTTTCCCGAGCTTCTCTTGAAGCATGAGGCATGGTCAAGGCTCTTCCTGGGGCCTGTGTCCTTCCAGAACACAGCCGGGCGACCAACGTGTAAGGTCAAGGCCGTGATGATGAACCGTTTCTGTCAAGAAAGCTGAGCCACTGTCCTGGAACAGACTGGCTACATTGGTGCCACCCATCTGGATTCTGAAGGCATCTGTGAGCCATTCCAGTACTGTATGACCCTCCTGGAAAGGGGCACCCGCTGGGACTCTGCCCCTACAAGTCCTTCAGGAGTTTGGTGCTGGGAATTGTCCTTTGTGGGAACTAAACCCTGGGATGACAGCCTGGGTTTCTCCCACCTACTTCCCCAGTTAGAATACCAAGGTCACATTTCTGTCTCCATGGGGCCTCCAATTGGAACCCTGAACAATAGCTACTCCCACAAAATCCTCAAAAGTCAGCACCAATAAAAAAATACACTTTATTGTGTCTTCACATTGGCAGAGGCAGCACACCAGGGCACAAAGACAGCAGAGCATGCAGAGGCCTGAGGTGGGTACACGGGACAAGGCAAAGCGATCCTCCCAGGCATCCCAGCCTGCTCTCCTGCCGACTCCCCGGTAAGCCCCAGCACCCCCAGGGCACAGTCAAGTCCAACAACCCATGCACCCACCCTCAAATTCTGATCTCACAGATGGGGCAAGCAGGGCAGGCTTTGGCCAGCTGAACAGGCATCACTGCCAGTAGGGCCATCGTCCCAAGCCTTGGCGGGGGGGGGGGGCAGAAGCAGCTGGCGCGGCTCAGCCGGAAGCTGCAGCACTGAGGGAGGAGGGCGTGGGAGCCCACACCTGCCAATCCAGCCCCAAGCTCCTCGGCAATTTTGTCTCTCTTGATTAAACATCCAAGGAACATCAAGTTCACAGACGTGTTTTCTTCTCTTCCATCTTTCTGAAAACATCCAGAATGGAAAAGCAGAGAAAGGCTTCAAGGTTCCTGGGGGCACTTGCCACTTTGTGGGGCAAAGAGTTGAAGGGAAGAGGGATAAAAGAACTAGGCTCTGGGCTTAAGCAAGAGACAGAGGCAGCAAAGGGCATCATCCCCAGATTGTCTGGAAGAGGGAAGGTGTTGCAGCGTGTGGCGGGTGTGCGGCGGGTGTGTGCACATGCAGGGCACACTGCTGGGGCAGGAGCCTGGAGCACACACCGAGGTTTGCATCAGAGAGGACACCAGCCACTAAGTGTGGAAAAGGGGACACCACTGGCACCACTGGCACGGCACTGTCTGCGGAGGCGGAACGCATACCTGGGACCCCTGAATTGCCTCTTCTGGGGTGAAGGAGCATGTGGTGGCAGAGCCAGCCAACACGCTCCAGTTCCACCAGCGAGGGCCCCTGGCTAGCCTACCAGGCTCCCCCACTGTAGGGTGGTTGGTGGTCTAAGAGGCTGTCGTGGCATCTAGAGAGTTCATGGACAAGGCAGGGCCCATGAAAGAAGTGCCAGGGCACAGCCACGGGAGGGTGGAGTGGCGGCTCACTTCCAGCACTGCTCCAGGGAGCCGTGGGGCTGGACCTTGAGCTTCTGGGGGCAGAGGAGCTTGGTGAAGGCTCTGCGGAAACTGTAGTGGCACAGCGGGTAGAGGACAGGGTTAACGGCTGAGTTGGCCCACAGGAGCCAGAAGGACGTCTCGTACCAGTAGTCGGGAATGCAGTGGCCGTGGCAGGCAGCTCGGATGATCATTAGGAGTGTGTACGGGGCCCAGCAGAGCCCAAAGATGCTGACAATGATGGCAAGCGATTTGGCCACCTTCTTGTCCCGTGACAGCCGGAAGCGCTGGGTGATGCTCTGGGACACCATCTTCATGCGTTTCTCCAGGGATGCTGAAGATGCCGATGGCTTGGAGCCCCTTTTGAGTGAGCGTGGCCTCTCAGTGCCCCTCGAGGAGCTGCCAGAGCTGGAGGTGGGTGAGGCAGCGGCACCCCCACCACTGCAACCCCCGAGAGCAGCCTCCCCAGCCTCAACACCGGGGCCTGCCTCGCCCACCCCATACCTGTGCAGTGGCATGGCCTCCCCATGCCCTTTTGGCCAGCAGCCCCAGCAACTGGGAGGAGCTGGAGGTGGTGAGGGCTGGGCGTCAGGCGGGGGTTCCGGACCAGCCTCACGGGCCCCGTCGAGCCGGAGGCGGGTGCGCCTCTGGATGTTCAGGTAGATGCTGAGGTTGAAGAAGGTGACACTGAGGAAGGGCGTGAAGAACTCAAGAGTAGAGGCTGTGATGAGAAAGTACCAGTTGTAGAAGAACTCAGCATAGCAGTGGCCCTCGGGGATGGAGCTGCCGCCAGACAGGTACTCCCAGCTCAGGATGGCTGGCCCATACAACAGGAAGGCCAGCACCCACACGAGCGCCATCTTCCGCACTGCCCGTCGTGTGTCCCCCTGTTGGGCCCGGTAGGAGACCTGCAGGGGGTCATACAGATCAAGAGGTCAGAAACATTGGAGTGGAAGCTCGGAGCAGCCTCTGGGCCTCCATGTCTGCCATGGGCAAGGTGCCATGGTCCTTCTCTCCACAAGCCCTGCCTTGCCTGTGTCCCCTGGCTGATGGGTGCTCTGACTCTCTCCCAGAACCTCAGAGCCACTCACAACCGACCAGAATCTTGCCTCTTTACCCTCCCGACCAGCTACAAGCTCCACGGGGTCCTGCCTCTCGTTACTGACCACTAGCACCCAGATTAGCATTTACCACACCCAGGAGCCACACGCAACTGTTTCTGACTCTCACTTCTTGCAAGGGCCACAGCCATCTTCAGAGGCTAGTCATGCTGACTCTGCCCTGTCTCTGTTCTAGTACTTCCTTTCCCCCACTACTGGAGCTGGGAATACAGAAAAGAAACTGCCTGCTGACCCAATGCTGGAGACCACCCCTGCCCCCCCACACCCTGTCTCCTTTTCTAGAAGGAGAATGCCTAGAAAAGGCGGTGAGGTGGGGTCATCTAGCGTGTTCCAAGAAACAGCGTGTCTAATCTCTAAGTGCAACCAGTAAACAAGGAGCAGGGTGCAGAAGGTGGCAAGAATCCTGCTATGGAGCCTCAGTGAAACAGCTGAAAGAAGTGTCCTTGATGGCCACCTTGGAAACCACAAGACCAGAAGTCAAAGCTTGTGCTAACCACAGGGCTGGGGCACACCTGCCACATGCCAGCTCTATACTGGGCACCCATCACAATAGCCCCGTGGTTGCACCACTCTCTCAGTGGTGCCGGGGGGGGGGGGGATGAAAGAAGGGACCTAGGGAGGCTCAAGAGGGCTCCATACTGGTGCACTTTGCAAGTCAATCCTCAGGCTGCCCCTAGTAAAACCTGAGGTGAGTGCGCCATCAAGGAGAGGCTATAGCCAGGTGGTGGTGGCGCACGCCTTTAATCCCAGCACTCGGGAGGCAGAGGCAGGCGGATCTCTGTGAATTTGAGACCAGCCTGGTCTACAAGAGCTAGTTCCAGGACAGGCTCCAAAGCTACAGCAGAGAAACCCTGTCTCGAAAAACCAAAAAAAAAAAAAAAAGAGAGAGAGAGAGAGACAATGAAGCAACAGCTGCCGGCCCCACTCAACACCAGTGGAGTTTGTGCAGCTAGGAGCTGTGACTGGCCTTCCTGGGGCTATGTGTGTACACCTTCGTGTACAGAAAAGTGGGAAGGATGAAGACCCTCACTCAGTTCCAGGGATTCTGGACATGCCCAGGACAGAGGCTGCACACGGGCACCCCTTCCTGCAAGACCATGGGATTCCAGGCTAACCTCCTGTCCCATGCTAGTACTGCTGGAAGTCAATGGTCACTGAAAAGTGGCTCACATGTCAAGAGGGAACAAGCCCACCAGACATCTGCCTACAGCTCAGAAGCAGCCATTCCCGGTCCAGTGCCCCGGACACACAGAGTAAACTCGAATGCCCACATCCCAGAACTCACAGCTCGAGTGACGGACAGGAACCGGTCGTAGCTGATCAGCACAATGTTGAAGACTGAGGAGGCACACAGCAGGTAGTCGACCACCAGCCACAGCTTGCAGAGGCCCCGGCCAAAGGTCCAGCGGCCCGTCAGCACATACGGAACATACAACGGGATGCAGAAGGCACCTAGGGGAGAGCAGCTGCGGTGGGACCATGGCTCAGGATTTGGGGCCAGACCGACCGACCACATGGAGAGAGGGCAGAACCTGGCCCTCATAGGACAGCCACCTTTCTAGGGCCAGCAATTCTATTTAACCTGCTCCCCCCCCCCGCCCCTACACAACTGAGCAGCTGCCAGCCTCCAGCCTCCACAAAACCTCCAGACTACCGATGTCTCCTGGACCTGGAGGCAGGAAGAAGGACCTCCACAGAGGGACCTCTGGACCCAGAACCTGTGTTCCTGCCAACCCTACCAACCGCCAAGGAGGAAAAGAGGTATATGTTCTCCCGAGCTGTCTGGTCTTGGAGCCGATCATCCATTCCTACCCTGGCTGTTGGACAGCCTCCCTTCTCAGCTTAAAAACCGAGAAAGATTTTCTCTTGGCTTAAAAGGTTTTTGGCTGCAGCCGCGCCAGCCGCTCTCTCCGCCCAAACCGGCTTCCAGCGTCTAGGAGACGCAGCAGCTCGCAGCCCCAACAGGTGTCTGGCGCTCTGGCCCCCACCTCCTGCCCCGCCCCCCCTCCCCCAGTCGGGAGCAGAGCTTGGACACGTGAGAACGAGCTCCTAGGAGTGTTTCCTTCATCTCACCCCCCCACGCGCCTTCTCCACGGTCCCCTTCCCCAGTACAGCTCCCCAAATCCCCCTTCCATGTCCCCTCCCCCCCCCCAGCGTCCTCACAGCATCCTGAGTCCGGCGCCGCTGCCTTTGTTTGGTTCGGCGCAGGAGCCAGCGCTGTACCCGTGGTTGCTGCGCCTTGCGCCTTGTTGAGCTCCCGCCGACTGGAGCAGCCTCCCCGGGGACATCCCTACAGCCCCCGTCCTGCGGCCCGGGAGGCGAGGAACTTCGCCCGTGCCCACCATCCTAAGATTTCCAGAGGTCCCTTCCCCAGGCCCGGACCCTGAGAAGCCACCCAGGTCGGAGCGCCAAGCCCCATTGCCCAGCCCGGGCTCCGCTCCTCTAGACTCTGGCAGCGGACGGGGTCTGGGGGCTTTACCCACGAGGAAGTCGGAGATGGCGAGGTTGAGCAGAAAGAAGTTGTTCTGGGTGCGGAGGCTCGAATCCGCCACGAAGGCGAGCATGACCAGCGCGTTGCCCAGGACTGTGGCCACGATGAGCAGCGCCATGAGCGCAGCCAGGACAGCGGTCCAGGCAGCCGAGAAGCCGCGCGCCCCGCCTGCGGCCGCCGCCTCACCGGCCAAAGCGCCCGACGCGTTCAGCAGCCCGTCGGGCGGCGCGCGCTCCATGGCCCAGCAGGCTCACACGGCTCAGGGACACCGGGCAGGGTGTGGGCCGAGAGAAGGGTGGCCGGGTGGGGCCCCTGCTCGGGAGCCTAGTCTTTGCCGGCTCTTCACCCAGCCCGGTTTTCCGGGGGGCGCCCGGAGCATGGTCCGCGGGGCCGGGTGCGAGAGCCTGGGTTGGAGTCCCGGAGAGCGGTGCAGAGGGGCTGGGGTCGAAATCTGAGTGGAGTGGGGCGGGCGGCGCGGCTGCTGCAGCAAGAGCAAAGCCGAGCTCCAGCCGCCCGCGGCGCGTCGGTGCACCCCGAGCTCAGCGCGCAGCCGAGTGCGCCCCGCGCCCGGCCCGCCGCCCCCCGCGCCCCGCTCAGAGCCCCCGCCATTGGCTGGCGCCCTCGCCCCGCCTCCGTCCCGCCTCCGCCCCGCCCGGCGCGGGCAGCACCACGGACAGCGCCGCGTGCCCGCCGGCCGACTAGAGCCCCTGCCCGGGTGCGCACGGCGGCTGGCGGAGAGCCCGACCGGGGCACTAACCAACCACAGGGTTGGGGGCCATGTTTAGGTCGAACCTAGAAGCTGGTCCTTTGGCTATCCGTCCGCTCTCGTGCCATCAGCCCTGGTGATCCCTGCCCAACCCTTGCCCGTAGCCCCTGAGCTTGTGAGGTCCTGGGACAGGGCTCGGGTCGGGTGGGGAAATGGCTGCACCCCAGCTCTGGGGAACTTACGCCCCAGGATTCCCTCCCGCATATTGCTTTGGGAAAGTAGGTTTCTGGGGTAGGAAATGTCCAAAGAAGGATTGGGGAGGGGTCTCTGAAAAAGTCGCCGGGGACAGGGGTTCTCTCTAGCCTCATATGCACAGAGCTGTGGGTCTCAGTCTCCACGTGGTTAGACAGAGCTCAGAACAGGGTCCAGGGTGACCTGCAAGGCGCACACAGATGTGGAGTTACATAAGGGAAAAACGAGCCTGAGCGGACCCAGCCCAGAGCTGAGCACGTTCACCCAGGACTCAGCAGCCCTGGGTGGAGGGGCGACCCACAAAGCAGCGTGGTTCGGGCCACCAATGCTCCGAGATCGTTCAGAGTAGGGTGGTCAAGCTGCAGTGGACAAGCGAGGTCGCTGAGTTCTGGGTGCAGCCAGGGTGGTGGCAGCTCCGTTAGTGCCCATGGGAGGGGGGAGGAGGAGAGCTGGCCCCCCTCCTCTGACACAGATACTGGAGGTCAAGGACAGAGTTAGCAGGCAAGGCTCCCTGCAGAGAGACAGACTCACCCACGCTCTGACACACAGACATCTATAGTCAGGGAAACAGCTACCCGGCATAGGGCTGGGACCCACGAATAGTCGTCAGACAGCAGACAGGGAACAGTGCCCGAGGGAGAGGGAAGCAGCGACTGTCCTCTGTCACCAGCGGCACACATCAGTGGATGCCTCACAGCGGACAGAAAGGCAATCTGTGTGACTGTGGGGGAGGGGGACCCCAGGCACTGCTGGTCATGTGGGGACTCACCCCACCCCCCATTCCAAGTGGTCCTCGGAGAGCTTTGGGCAGTGGGGACAGGCCTTCTTATGATCCACCCTCCGGGCTGGAAAAGAGGAGCCCCTACCCCTCAACAGCACCTGCGGGGGGGGGTGGATTCCAACATAGCCTCTCCAGAAATCCCTCCCTGCTCTGCTATTACAAGCCCCGAGGCTCCCCTCCTCACCACACTGACTTCTCCAGAAAGCTGTGCTGGGTTTAGGCACCTAACTAGTGGTCAAAGTAGCATGTGTCCTGAAACTGGGCAGCAAGCTTCACCTGACCTGTGGGCACCATCAAGCATGCCCTTCAAGTCTTCCTGTGGCCCGATGTGCTGGGCAGAGTTCATTGTGCCAGCCCTATCCAGCACCTCCCCCAAAGTTCTGTTCTTTCAACTACCTCTGACGAAGTGAGTCAAACTGGACATGTTCAGAATTCCCAAGTCCTCATGAGATGAAGTTGGAGGGCGTATAGAAGAACCTCTAGATCTCATTTACTGGCTGGAGCCTCAGTGTCCTCATCTTAACACAGGATTGAGGGAGACAGTCAATAAAAGTTTGCAAAATCCTTGTAAAGTCTTAGCCAGTCCCAGCCCCACTTTGAGCTCTGCCCTGGCATTGGTCATGACTCTGATCTGGCCCACAAATCACAGGTGGGGGCTAGGACCTTTTGAAGAACTTAGGACTGGGTAACATGGGGGCCCACCTGCTGTGTCTCCCTTCCTTTCAGGAACTGCTCCTGTCTAAGTCTCTGTAGATGTTTCTACTTGCTGCCCACCCCCAGAGAACTACCTGGGGACCACCTGGGACAAAGAACACTTCCCTGGTGGCCAGCAGCTGGGTGGACACACTTCAACCCCACTGCCTCACAGTTGTCTGTGGCGCTGGTGTGCTGGTGTGTTATGTTCGATACGTCCTAAAGGCCAGCTCCCTGCACCCTCAAAGAAACACTGAGGAAGCCAAGCTCCTTAAGGACGCCCAGCTAGGGTCACTTCAGACCCTAGCATGGAAGGTTCAGCTGCGTGATCTTGGGAGGAAGCTACCCAATCTCTTGGAGCCTAGAAATCTTTTTCTGAAAATGGAGGCCAGAAGAGGTAGGGAGGTTGAGTTAATCCAGAGGTTTGATAAGGACAGTGACTGACAGTGATGTGTGCCCCCTATAGGCCAGACTCACTGCTTGCATGCATGACCTCATTAGTCCCCAGACACCCTATGTTATGATTCTCAACCTGTGGGTCCATATCAGATATTTACATTATGATTCACAACAGTAGCAAAATTACAGTTACAAAGTAGCAACAAAATAATCTTACGGTTGGCGGTCACTACACTGTGAGGAACTGTATTATAGGGTCACAGTGTTAAGAAGGTTGAAAGCTAATGCTCTATGTAGGGTCACCTGCGTAGGGCCTCACAGACCTAGTGTTCACCCTCTCAGGGGTTGTAGTCCTGGTTCAGCACTGAGATGGGGGGTCCTGAGGCCATCAGAGGTACCGGTATGGAAAGCACACAGGCTCAGGAACTTGGCTGGCTGATTGGACCAAGGCAATGCATAAATAGGAAAGGTCGCTATGTGGCACCTTACCCTGGAGGATTTGCCCAGGAAGAACTTTGTGTAGATAAGGGAACACAAGCCAGAGGCAATGCCTGGTGTCCTGGCTCAGAGGAAAAGGCCTGTGGATGGAGACAGGGAGCCTTGGCTTGGAACCATGTGAATGGCATGTGATATGAGCATGACAGTGTGTGCACCCACCTGAGTAACCTTACAGACTGGTATGTTAGCAAAGTGCAGTGGCCACAGTGGAGGCTCCTGTGGGCCCAGAAGCTCTAGTCCAATATGCTGAACCTTGTTCCTGATGCTGCTGAATGCCTGGCCATGGACCCATCTCAGGAGCAAACTCCGAAGAAATAGCCCTTCAAGGAGCATACCTGGTAAGGAGCTAACCTTGTGGCCTCCTTCTGGTTCAGGTTACCTTTGCTTACCCACTCAGCCTATGCCACCATGCAAGAGCTTTCAGAGTCTCATCCGTGGGCACATGTACCCAAGTATGCAGTATCTCGTTAGGAAATCAGTTATCAGTAAAAGAGGCCAGGAGTGGTCCAAAACCATAACCCCATGCCCTGGAGGAGCAGTGGCATTCTGTGCTGCAGGGACACAGGCTGGAGACAACGGCCTAGAAAGATAGCTACTGTCCTGCAGGGTGTATACTGTGAATCAGAGGCATTCTGTGGTACTTCATCTGCAGAAGGCAGACATAAGACACTGTCAAGGAACTGGAGCTGATGGGTAAAAAGTAAAAAAGCCACTCCTAGTATCCCTTTCAATAACCCACCAGGGAGCATGATGTTCTTCTTGGAGCTCCTCAGGATCAGGGACCAGCAGCTAAGGACATCAGGGAGGGGTGAGTAGCTCTGGTCAGCAGAAAAATGTGGCACAGCTGGGATTCAGACCCCTTAGACATGAAGGTAGGCTCCCAAGACCCACACAGGGGATAGCTGCAGCAGGGTGGGGTTGGTGCATGGAGGAGGGAGGGGAAGGGACCCACTATCCTGCTTCTGCCCAGGTCTCTTTCATAGGTCACTCTCTTCACCTCCAGCCCTTAGCTGGTGAGACCCAGTGGGCTAGGACCAGATTCTTGTTCTTTTTTTTTTTTTAAAGCTTTTATTTAATTTTGTTTTATGTGCATTGGTGTTTTATCTGTATGTGTGTGTGAGAGTGGAACTGGACTTACAAACAGTTGTGAGCCGCCATGTGGGTGCTAGGAATTGAACCCGGATCCTATGGAAGAGCAGTTAGTGCTCTTAACCACTGAGCCAACTCTCCAGCCCCAGATTCTTGTTCTTAAAGGGCTTTCCCACTGAGAGGGGTTTATTAGGTCATGCACAATAGACATAGAAAAGGGGTGGGGACAGGTTTGGGAAGGCGGATAGCGGCAGAAAAGGGTGGCCCAGTCTAACAGAGCCAGGAAATCAGTGAGGCTGAAGCATAGAAAGGCAGCCGGGAGGGCTTTTGAAGGAAAGTGGAGAGACTTCTTCTGCTGTGGACAGGATACTGATGTTTCCTAGGGGTTCAGGAACTCCAAGAGGGTTTGAGAGGCATCTTAAAGATCCCCGGCCACAGTGGGGTTAACTGGGCAGGAGGAGGGCGGAAGCCCAGAGCCAGCTGCAGGCGCTTGTGTAATGAAGTCCAAGTGGGGACCTGAGGACTTTTGGATGTCTTTCAAGGCCGGTATAAGCTGTGGAGGAAAGGGGACAAGAAGTCCAGCCTACCTCCAGAGTTTAGGGTTTAAGTACTGCATAGCGCAGTGTTTGTAGCCGAGACATGGAGCAGGCTGAAGATGCTGGGTGCTGGGCTTGAATGTTCCAAGATTGAATTGCAGGTCACACTCAAGAGGATAGGTACAATGTGTTACTGGGGACCAGGACAAGAGTCGCTCTGGACTGAAGACGCCCACAACAGGTCACAGCCTCAGCTTAGCTAGTGCCAACCTTTGGTGCTGTCCCAGTAGGTCTTCTGCCTCCAGCTTTCTTTCTCACCGCCAGAAAAGACCTTTCTCCTTTGAACTAAGGGTGAGCCTGGTGCCACTGCCCACAGAGCTCCGTCCGTGCTGTGCGTGGGCATGGCTCACTAATGAGAAATAATGAAGGAACAGGGGCCACCAAGGACTAGTTGCAGGACAGCTGTCCAGCTTGTAGAGGCCAAGGAGCTTGCCCCAGGGTCTGGCCCCTCACTGCCTCACTTCCTCAATGGAAATGGTGCCTGTTCTCTCCTGCAGGAGCTCATTTGAATATGGGAATGCAGATTTTTCTTTTTTTGTTCCAGTCCCCCCACCCCCCCATCCCGTGACATTCTGAGCCAGCTCCGGGTGCATCCTGATGAGCTCAGGGCCCAAATGTGATGAAAATGTTGTCTGAGGCCATGGTTTAGAGAACATGCGGGTCCGACTGCCCTTGGCTCTCTGACTTTAGGAACCAGTTGTCAGGAGGACAAAGGAGATGGGCGCTAGAGTTGCTATTTAGCCAAATGTGACAAAACCTAACTCCAAAAATCTCTAAAGAAAGACATGGTTGTTGTTCCTTAGGGCTCAAAAGTCCAGGGAAGTCAAGATTCAGGAACAGTAGCATCAGGGTGCTCAGAGAACAGCTTTCTTTTCCAGCTTCCTTTCCCCACGTTTGCTTCCTTCCCAGTTTGTCCCTGAGATCTCCCCTTGCAGCAACCACCTTAGAGTCGGCCACATGGGTCTGTCTCTGACAACCATGGCAACTGTCTGGCGATGGTGTGGGTCTACATAACTTGAACTCCATAATGACCATGGAGAACAGAGGAGGGGTACGTTGGCAGCCATTGCTGCAATCATCCCTACAGGTGCCCTTGGGCTCCCCAGTCAACCAAGTAGCTTGAGCTGGTGGTGTCAGAGAAGCCCACACACTGTCCTGAAGAGACATGATCTGGCCAGAGGAGGGACTGTAGTAGGGTCCATGAGGACTGCTGGGTCAGCTCTCTGAGAACCTGTGTCTACCCTGCCCCATCGGGCAGAGTGAGCAGGGGGTGAGACAGTGAGTGAGACGTCAGTCTGCTGATGTCACATCTGCTGGCGAGGCTGCTGGAGAGGCTGTTGTAGCATAACAGAGGACAGTGTCTTGGGAGGCCACTTGCTCCCTGCGGTGCTGCCACAGTCCACACTGGCACCCCTGGAATCCGGGTGGGTGGTGAGCACCCGCAGTTGGTCAAACTCAGCCCTGGCACCTGCAGGCATCTTGTCCTCTAGATGCTAAGTCCAAGACAACCACAACAGGAAAGCCAGAGAGAAGAGAGGAAGCTGCTCTCTCCCAGAGTCCAGAGTCCCTGCAAGGCCCTCAGGCAGGGTATGATGGGGTGGAGCCCAGCCCACAGTCAGAAGCCTCTACCCTTTCCCTGGAGTGTTTGGAGGAACCTCTCACGACTGTGACATGGTAACAGCAAGCCTGCCTACCCACTCAGCCAAGCTCCCCCCGCTTCTTATCACCAGCTCTCTTCTGGGACCATTGGACTAGAGTTGTTCCAAGCAGCTGTGAATGGTGAATGTCACACAATGGAGCATTGCTGGGCCAACTCTCTGACTACTTTCTCTCCAGAGATGGGGACAGGTGCTCTAATGGACCTTGCTCTGGAGAAAGAGGAGGCACAGCCCCTCATGTTCTGTCCTCACAGGCCTCCCAGCAGCCTAGCTGGCACCCACATTGAGCCCCTCTATGCCCTTAGCCTGGTTCCTACTAGGTAAGTCTGAGTATTCCTCCATCTGGACTCTTTGGGTGGGGGTTGAGAAAGAGATTCTCTGTTTGGCCATAGCTACACAGAACTCACTTTGGAGACCAGGCTGGCCTCAAGCTCAGAGATCCATCTGCCTCTTGCCTCTCCAGTGCTGGGATTAAAGGTGTGCACCACTCTGCCTGGACTCTGTTTGGACTCTTGACCTGTGCCTGGCTGTGGCTGGCCACCTACTGTCTGCCCTGGGAAATGCCACCTTTTCTGCAAAGGTCCTGGCTCCATATTCTGTGCATTTGATTGCCACCATGGCTTGTCCAGCCTGAGGGCTCCTCCTGGTCTTTCCATCTCCTAGTGTCTCTGGGTTCCTGCCCTCTGCTCTACTGTAGTCACTACACACGTGACAGCACCATGACCAGGCCTAGTGACGCTCACTCTGATGTAGACCCCAGTCTGGTGGTACAAAGGCTAGATGGTCAAGTAGGGGTCAGTCATACTAGGCTTCTCCATGTGGCCAACCACCGCCTCCTGCTCAGTACCTAAGGTCATGAGGAGGACCAGGCATTCCCTCGTCTAGTTTGTCCTTGTCCTGGGTGGGGATAGCCGCTGAATTGGCTCATTGGGGTTGCCATGGAGTCTCATGGCTGGGTAGAAGGGCACTCCACCCAATTGGAGCAAGTGTCCTAGGTGCCAATGTCTTTCTATGCCCCACTTGAGAGCCCCTCCCAGTCATATACCTTCAGGGTCAGCCCACCGGCACCCCAGAGGGTGCCCTCAGGATGGGATTCCCCACTGTGCTGTGCTAAGCCAGCGTCCTGTGATCAGGGTGGTGCCTGTACCTTTGTAAATGTACCTGGTTCCCATAGCATTGTGTGGACTCCTTCTAACCTAAGAGGTTAGAGTCCTGAACTCTCCCTGAAGCTCTCAGAAACACAGAAGGATAAAGAAGGTGAGTCCATGTTTGCTTAGAGCTGCTTGGAAAACCCTGCCCACTGTGAGGTGGCTCTATTTACTCCCAATGTCCCCTGTGAGTCCAGGCTGCTCCTTGGGCATCTGTCAGGAAAATAAAGGTGAGCCCTTAGGGCAGGGCCACGAATGCAATTAATAACTCAAGTCCCTGGATCCTTGAGAGAGGGAGGATGGGGCCTGGGGAGGCTCCCAAGGAGCAGAATAAGGGGTGAAAGTGTGTGTGTTTACGCACCTGTGAGTGTGTGTATTTGTGTGTGTGCCTGTGAGTGTGTGTTTGGGTGACGACAGGGTGAGCTGGGGCTCCAGGAAGAAGCTGACCCACCCTCTAGAGACAAGTCAATTTCAGAAACATGTCCTATTTCTGTAAAGGCCAAGGATGGCTGGGTGGGTAGGTATCTGAGACCCTTGTTGACACCTGCATCCCACACAGTCATCCATTTACCTGACACACTCACAGCACACAGAGTTGGAACATAACAGGAAATCAGAGACTAGGCTGTCCCCAAAGGCCTGCCAGACTTGTCAAAGACAGCAGAGTTGAGTCCCTGGTGGCAGTCTGGGCTTTGGAGTTGGGACTGACACCTATAAGGACTTACACAGTACTGACTCCTGAGGTTGTAGTTCTACATAAATCCGCCGGGTGGCGCTAGGGCTTACCTGTCCCGCTGGGACAACAGGGGTCATGTGTAGAAAACGGCAGAGCCAGTACTGAGAACTGAGAGGAGCTTCTGCCCAGTGCAGACAACGTAGGTCCCTGCGTCTCTGAGGGATTGTGTCTGTGCCCCAGGTTCCTGTGTTGTCCCTAACTAGATTCCAGACTACCGTTCCTTCTACCTCCACTCCCTCTGGATCTTGGCCTGGGTACGCGTCCTTTAACACACACACCTGACACAAACACACACTATAGACCCAGGCCCTTAGAGTCTGTCTTGAGTGAATCACCTGTGTGGGACTATGGGTTTTGTTTTGTTTGGAGACAGGGTCTCTATATGTAGATCAGGCTGGCCTTTAATTCACAGAGATCCACCCGCCTATGCTTCCCCAAGTGCTGGGACTAAAGGTGTGCATGGCCACTCCTGACTTGTGTGGTCGGTGACTTGTTGGATCCCAGCCTAGGGTGCCCAATGGAGACGGTTGGTCATTTCATCCTCCCTGTAGGCATGGTCGGCTTTAGGAGCCCAACTGCTACTCATGTCCTCTTGGTCCTGCTCTCCCCGCGAGCCTCTCCCCTTGGTGTGGTATCTTCCGGCTATGTGCCAGCTCACAGTCCAGGGGTAGGTAGAAGGCCTGTACTCGGCCCTGCCTTTGGCTGTCCTGTGTGCTTGTCTGAGGAGTTGAGGTAGTTCCTGTGCAGATAACCAAGTGCTCTCTGAAGGGCTTCACACACCTTCTCAAGCCTCAGGAAAGTAGGAGCACACAGAGCAAATGACGGGGTGGGGGGAGGACCCACATGGGCTTGGGCTCTGTCTTATCCAGTTGTCTGTGTTGATCTTGTCAATGGGACTATTTCTTGATTCTTTACTGTGTGCAGCTGGACCAACGGCTCAGAAGGCCAGGCTGCTTTTGAGGTTAGGATTCTGGGGAAGCCTTGGATTAGCTCTATCTCTCAAGGGTGTCCTGGGGAGGCCTAGCCTTGAGGCCCTTTGAAGCCAGGGCTAAGGATGTCTTGGGTTTCCTGGCTTTTCCCAGCCCTGGCAAAGTGCTAAGCCTGAGGTCCTTTATCAGCTCTATCTTCCCCAAACAACCCCAACCTGATAGCCACACCCATCCCCATACCTGGAGGGAATAGGTCACTGAGCTGGTTAAGGCGTTAGCCCTGTGCCCAGCCCACTCCTTTTTCAGGGTGGCTGCTATGAGATGAAAATGTGGCCTAAGAATTTCAAGACAGAAACATCAGTGCAGTAAATCCAGCTTGGGTCCTGCGCACTGGCATTAGCTTGTGTCCAGTGAGACTCTTGGCTAGCGTGCAACACCATAAGGGGCCACCTCACCCTCTCCGCCACAAGTCGGGGTCCAGGGCAGGGCACCTTGCCTTCTGTGGTAACCCAGCCTGGCACACAGGCAGCCTTTGACTGTGTCTTCCCTGATCACCTCTCCCAGGATGGGGCAGGGCTGCACACCCTCCCCCAGAAGGACCCCAGTTACCTGACTGCCTCTTACTCACATCCCTGGCTCCGCCTTATGGAGCAAGCATGCCGGTGCCAGGAAAGGAGGGCGGCTTTGACTAGCTTTCCTCGCTGGCCTGGGATAACACCAGGAAGAAGAAAAAACCTCCATTCTTTGTCCTGAACCCCTTCTCTGTCTCCATCTAGGCTCCCAGGCATGTTTAACCTGCCCCTCCCATCCGGTGTGCAGCTTCCCTGGCACTGAGGCCCAGCCAGCGGCTCCGGCCAACGCATTTGGCTCTCAGCTAAATCTAACCCAGCCCAGCTGTCGCTCCTCCAGCTCCCTCCCGCCCTGCCAGTCCCCTGCACGAGGATGTGCCTATATTCTTGTCACCCAACATGGGCCCCTGGGAATGGTGGAGCGGGGCCAGGGTCTGAGATCTCTCTTTGCTCAGGCATTCTCTGCACCTGCACTCTGCTCATCCTGGTCCTCAAGGTCAGTGTGTAGCAGGTGCTCGGGAGGTGCTGGGAGAAGAGACAGGGACCCATCTTCCATCAGCTTGGGTACAGCCAGGAAGAAGGCACCACAATCTCCTGGGCCAACCCCATGCTGGGCTTGGAGTGGCATTAAAACGATGAGGTGGAGCCCCACTGGCATCCACACTGCCCTTGCCCCCATGGCCCATGACTGACTAGTGTAGGACACTCAAGGTTGCTTCCAGAAAGTTCCATTGTTATGGGCTGGGATGTGCGTGTGGGGTACAGTCTCAGGTCTCCTCTAGGTGAGGCCAGCAGGTAGGTCTATCTGATAAGCCACCTCTTTTGAGCCTGTTTTATTTAGGCCAGTGACACCCTCAGATAAAGCACTGCTGCCTCGCCAATAGCACAGGATGGGGCTCCAACCAGTGAGATGTGAGCAGAAAAGGAGGTGCTGGGAAGAGAGATGGAAACCCGCTTTCTACCAGGCATGGAATGGCGGGGAAGAGGGAAGAGCGGGTGCACCGCCCAGCATTCCTCATCTCTGGGGCAGATCTTCCAGCAAACGGGTTCATCTGGTGAGGCAGCTTGCCGTCCTCCCGTTTTTCGCCCTCCTGGCTGTCTAGGAGACGCGGTGATGGCTAGAGCACCAGCCACTGTTTGGTGCCACGGAGTGACATGAACCGAACCCATGGAGTGACACGGACCGGACCCACGGAGTGACACGGACCGAAAGCTCACCCTGGTTGAGTGATGCAGCAAGGCAGGAGCTAGGCAGGGCAGCTTGGGCTCCTGTCACGTGGGAGAAAAGCATACTCTTACTCTGTGGAAGCCTTTGTTATTCTGGGCTTCCTCAGAAATGGAGCGCTTGCTAACCAATCCTGAAGGGCAGGCAGCCAAGGCGGCTCAAATGTTTCCTTCAGCTCGGCAGGAAGCCATTCCAGTGTCCTGTAAGAAAATCTCAGTCTTCATAAAGGCTGGGTCTGCGGCGGGCTCTTTGCATGCAGACACCTCTACACACTCTGGTGGGAATGGTTCTGGTCAGCCTCGTGGGGAAGGAAGAAACGTGTTGGCTTTGAATATTTTTCTCCCCACACACTCCTGTGACCTTGGGAAATACTAGATGCTGGCAAGTGAGGCCTCCAGACCTCAGGTAGGCAGACTCTGGGGGCCTCTTTGATCATTTGTGTTGAGTTGTTGGGCATTTAGCTAATACAGTCCGTTCTAGGGAGCTCAGCCTACTTACGGGTACACAGCACTCAGAAATGGCTCAGCAGCTGCCTTGGAGCTCAGAAGGGGGTCTCTGGGACCTCCCTCCCCTTCTCCTCTAGCTCCTCACTCCTTGACTTCTGCAATGCCTGTCACTGGTCAGGTTGATAGGGTAGCTTCCCAGAAGAGGCAGGAATGATGGGGTCAGCCAGGGGCAACTTGAACTTTGCTGCCGCGTAGAGGGAACTGTGAGGTGAAAGTTATCAGGGGAACACCACTTTTCCTGCTTTATTTTGGCAGAGTTTAATGGGTGCAGCTTGTTCATGTCCCAAAGCCATAGGGGAGAAAAAGAATAAGAAAAAGCCCTTTGCTGCTGCTATTGATAACTTGTCTCTTCACGAGGCGGGTTCAACCTAAAAATACCCTCCCTCCCCGACAGGGAAGCCAGCGTCGTCACGTTGCAGAGGAGACTTGAAAGTTGCCTGGGAAGAATCAGCTAAGCCACGTGAGCTGGGCCAGGCCTCTGTGGCCAGGCTGCCCACTGGCAGCCTGCTTCGTGTCCCCACAGAAGATTCCATGGCATGCCTGAGGAGAGTGTGGAAGTGTGCTCTGCCAGGGACCTGGGAATGTGGGGTGGAGATGGCCTCAGGTTGGCGTCAACAGCAGGGGCCAGGTGGGGCCACAATACTAAGGCACCCAATTCCTGGTTGCCACACCCTGGCCCAGCTGGTCTACAAACAGGCTGAGATGAGGAGATTGCACTCTGGCAAGGAGGTAGGAGGGAAGTGGGTGAAGGGCAGAGGGTGGCGGGCAGTCCGGCCCTGGGCAAGCTGCTGCTCCCTTCTAGAATGGGAAACACAAATCTCTCTCTCTTCTGCCTCCTTCAGCGCTGACGATAGGAAACAGGAAGATGTAGTGCATGTTTCTATCTGGCTGTGACCACCCACAGCACCAGCTGTGGTCAAGGGATGTCTGTGTGTGGGTCATGAGAGCCACAGACAGAGGCGTGCCCACAGGGATGGGGTAGCCTTGTCAAGAAGACGAAGGGATGATCTTGAAATTAGTCAGGGAGCCTGTGCCCTCCATCCTAAGCCCTCGGAGTTGTCTTGGCCTCCAGGATCTATTCTCTCACGTCCCACCTCCATTCAGCATTAGGGACCGGAAGGTACCCTTCATTCATACCATGTGGGGGTGGGGAGGCACCCCTTATAGTGTCCCCTCTAGGGTGTGCTCTTACTCAGGTCCCAGGAACAGTTTAGGAAAGAACACGGTCCCCAAACATTCCCTTGAACCAGCACTTCTCAGACACCAAGAGCGTTCTCAAAGCCGCAGCTAGTTGAGGGCCTTGTGACGTGGAACCTGATCTCGTGGCTCTCAGACGTAGTCCCCTCAGGGAACTCTGGGCATTGTGTCCGGGGCAGATCCTGGGCTGCTGGCCCATGAGACCTCTCTGGGCCTCAGCACCAGGAGACACATAACTGGGTTGAGACTCAGTCTGACATCTGTAGAGTGGGAGAGATGACACACGAGACGCTGTGTCAGCTGCTGAGATGGGGGAGTCGGATAGGACACGTACATCATGGGACACTTGGGGGTCATTTCAGCCATCTTCACTGTCATGGCAGAACCCAGAGCCACCCCTGCCCCTTTCTATGCCCTATGAGTCCATTTCTAGAGAACGTTGCTAAAGAATTAGCCACTGTGTGAGGATGGCGAGGGCACCTCCAACTTTGTCCCAAAGAGCCCCCTCGCTGACTTAGGGGTGCTGACTCACCCAGTCCGGCACCTGAGGCTGCTGAACACCGGTCGTCTCAGCCCTTGACAGGTAAAGGCAAGAGGGTAAGGAATTCAAGGCTATCCTTGGCTGCAGGAGCCTGAAGATAGGTGGTCCGAACACCATCCCAGCCCCAGGGACCACCAGAGGTCAGCCTACCATGGCTTGGGTCCTGAAGACCCAGAGACCGTCCAGCCCAGATGGCAGGGCCCTGAAGGTTGAAGTAAGAAAGCAGGTGCGCCCTGAGGCCTGTCCTTTGCACAGGGACTGACTGGCCTTGGAGGTTTAGGTGAGGGTGTGGCTGGTGATGGGTTTGAGGGACTCTAAGCTGGTCTTGGCCAGCCCCCCCAAAAAAACTGCAGTACCTGGTCAGCCTGACTATCTCCGTGGCAACCAGCTAGCCGTCCTTGTCCTGGCTGGGGGGCCAGCTGCCGCACCCTTCCATCAGCCCTCAGCGGGCTGGAGTTGCTTTCTTCAGAGGTAACCATGGCAACGCCTTTGTTTCGGAGGCCTGGCCCGCCTTCCTCTGTCTCTCTCTTTAGGAGCAGAGCGTGCAGGGGGCTCTTTTCCAGTCCCAGCACGTCTCCCCAGCGCCACTGACAAGGGGCCACCAGAAAGCCAAGCTGTCCCTGGGGTGGGAGCCAGAGAGGCAGACAGGGTCTGCTCTGCTACAGAGACCCATGCACTTGCTCGGTGTCTGCAGAGCGCAGGAGCATCCGCAGAGTGGACACAGAGGCAGCCAGGGGTCTCCGTGTGAGCACCACCTTACCGGAGGTAGAAGTGTGGCCTTGGGGCAGGATCCTTCAGCACGTGCTGAAGGTCATGCATACGTCATGATCTGTGGTTCAGGGGGATTCAGAAACCCTTTGGCAAAAGCCCAGACTGGCTTAGAAGAATCCCAGTTAGTCGAGCAACTGGAAAGCCTAGGAGAGACATCAGGTGCAGCTGGCTCTGGGGGACCTAGGGGTCTTGCTTCCTCCTTGGCTTCATGCTCTCAAGCCAGCAGACTCCTATGGGAGCCCCAGAGTCCAGTCATTCTCTCTCCTCACTTGCTTCTCCCTCTGGTCTGACATTGAGGTGATCCTCCTGGCTAGGACAAGACCACACACGCCTGTCCCTATGCAATTCCTATATCCGGGAAAGTCCTATGCCAGCCAGTAGCCATCTTGTTTCATGTCACCCCACCTGTCTCAAACCAGTCCACCGTTCAAATGATACGGAGCGTGGTGAGCTCTGGCTGCAGAGGAAACTGAGTGCTCATGGAGGTCAGTTAGTTTTCCTGAGGCCAAACAGTTGGCAAGGATGCCCGCTGCAGTCGTGTGCCCAGAAATTGCTGGCCTTAACCAGAAGCCACTGCAAACCGCAGAGCGCCTAAGGGTGTTAAACAGGATGGACCGGCCAGGGAGGCAACTGCAGGGGTGAACTTGCCCCAGGCTATGTGGAGCCACGTTTGCAGAGCAAAGGCCAACGGCGACATTGGTCGTTTGTCTAGTCCTTAGCAACCGTCAGAAACATCTCTGGGGGTCCGTAGTGGAAGGCGGGTCTAGCCCAGCGCCAGCCGGGGATGGTCCACGCCTAGCCACCTGACTCACTGTTTGTAAACTAGCCTCTCCCAAGGCCACGCCCCTTCCTTCTTCCTCCCCCTTCCTCCTAGCTTCAGTATCTGCAGAAACCCACCTTTTCCAAGCGCTGATTGGCTGAGCGCGCCGCCACTCTCCCGTGTGAGCCGGACTCTGAAGGGACCGACGGAGAGGCCGTACGGAGAACGTGATCAGCATAGCCCCGCCCCCGACGCGACCTGCGGGCAGGGCGCTGATTGGACGAGCGGCGGGTGACGAGCACGGCGCGGGGCGCGGCGAGCGGCGCGGCGGGCTGTGGGTCGGAGAGGCGCGGGCCGCACTTCCGCCCGGGTGTCAGTGGGTTGCGGGTTGGTTGCGGGCCGCGGGCGGGGTCGGCGGCGCTGCGGGGACCGCGTTCAGGTGAGTGGGCCGCGGCGGGGCGGGGCGGGCGAGGACGGGGCTCAGGGAGACCCGCGGGCCGCCTAGGCCTCAGCCGGCTGCTCCCGGGCTGGAGAGTCGGGGCGCTAGGCCGCCGCCGGGAGTGTTGGACGACTGCGTGCTGGACGGGGCCCCCGTGGGACTCTTGCGAGGTCCGGGTCGCGCGCGAGGGACTCCGGCGTTCTCGGGGCGTCCCTTCCGCGCTGCGGTCGGTAAGCTGCGCATCCCGTCGGGGCGCGCGCGGAACTTGGTGCCCGCGGTGGCCTCACGTCGGAGGTCCTCTCTCTGTCTCTCCGCAGAGTCGGGGCGAGCCTTCAGACTCCTGTGCCGGGGAGGTAGCCAGGGCCGTCAGCTCTGCGCAGAACCAGCCCCTCCGTGCCCCGTCGGCCCCGCAGGTAGGTGGAGGTGGAGGCGCATAGTCCGCCTTGAGGATCCTGGCTCCTCCGAGACGCTGCGCCCTCGGCCTGGGGCAGCTCAGTCTCGGGCGGAAGACAGGCTTTTGGGGTATCCCTTTTGAGTCGGCCTTAGCACGTCAGGTGGTTCTGTGGGGCTCCGCACACACTTCCCGGAGGAACGCACTTTCCTGCGTTCGGGCTTGGCTCCAAATCGTCGGAGATATTGGAGGGACAGCTCCTGAGTGGGGTCTCCCGTGCCCGGCAGCTCCTGGTTGTCCCTGCAGAGAGCGCGCCCTTCCTAACTGCCACCCGCCCCTCTCCCACCTTCGTTTCTGTTTGTGACATGTGACATCTCCTGTACCAGTAGGAGATACATATGATCAGTTGTGTGCAGTGGGCGCTGGCGAGCAACAGGTGTTCCAAGTGTTAGTTCACTGCCGTGAGTAAGGGGAGCAGGAATGCTTGGGCGGACACCGTCTCCATTGTCCCCAGCACCTCCCATGGTGCCATGTAAGGGGTGGCTGCATGTCCTCCGTGGAACCTGCCTTCCTGTCTGCCCCAGGTACGGTCTATTAATAACGACTCTTATCTCAAGGGGCGATAATTTTGAGCAATTATTTGTTCTAGATCATTAGACGCATGAGTCTTACAGCTGTCACTAGCATCCTTATTCCTGAGGACTGGAGAGGTTAAGTAGCTTGCGGCGAATCACAGAGCAGTGGGTTACGTAGCAAAGGCACCATAGCTCCAGAGTTCCTTTTTCTCTTCTTTTTTGCCTAGCTAGAGATGAACATGGTGTAATGCCTGTCAGACAAGAGATCAGCCTCTGCGCTGTTTCCTCAGCTGCAATTTCACATTATTAAAAAAAGTTTTATTTTTGGCATTATAATTATATCATTTTCTCCTCTTTCATCTCCAAATCCCCTTTGTTCTCTTTCAGACTCATGACCTCTGTTTCTTTATTGTTTCATATGTGTGTATGTATGTATGTACCCTTAAATACATAAAGCAACCACCTCAGTGCATGTAATGTTATTTGTGTGTATGCTTTCAAGGCCTTGGTATTGGGTACCAGTTGGTGTGTTCTTCACATTGTTTTCGTTGTTACTTTTGAGGCAGCATCTTACACAACTCAGGGTAGACTACAGTACTGCTGAGAATGACCTTGAACTGGCATCCTTTCCACTCCCCTGGTTCTGGGATCACAGGCATGTACCACAGCCCCTGGCAAGTTCGTGTTCTTTTTGTTGTTGTTTTTGAGACAGGGTCTCACTGTGTAACACTGGCTGGCCTCCAACTTGATTTGTAGACCAGGTTGGCCTCCAGCTCAAAGATCTGCCTGCCTCTGCCTTCTAAGTGCTGGGATTAAAGGTGTGTGCCACCGTGCCTGACAATATAAATATGTTTAAAAAAGAACGTGAAGCAAGGAATGATGGTATGTACCTTTA
>PVIU01003240.1:0-27660 GCA_004026605.1 Ondatra zibethicus | reverse complement strand
TTTCAACACACATGTTTTGGGGGGAGGTTAATTTTGAGGCAGGGTCTCTCCACATTGCCCTGACTGTCTAGAGCTCATGGTGTTGTGTGCAGACTTTCTTTTGACCATCAGCTCCCAAATAATGATGAGGAGACTGACTTATTATGAAATCTTGGCCTTCTCTTAGACTTGTTCCCAGCTCGCTCTTAAAACTTAAATTAACCTATTTATATTAATTTATGTTCTACTGTATGACTCGTTACCGCATACCGTATGTCTGACTTCCTGTGCATCTTGCTGGTGAATCTCCTGCCGTGTAGATTCTTCCCCAAGTTCCTCTCTCTCCCTGGAAGTCTCACCCATCCTCTTCTGCCTAGCTATTGGCTATTCAACTCTTTATTAAACCAATGAGAAGGTGCCTTAGGCAGGTAAGATAAAACAGAGACATCTCTTTGCATGGTGTGATCAAATATCCCGCAACACTGTGTACCAGGCAGACCTCAAACTCACAGAGATCCACCTGGTTCTGCCTCCTGAGTGCTGGGATTCAAGTTGTGTTCTACCATGCCTAGCCTAACTTTCAATATTAAGGTTTTATAATCCCAGCATTTAGAAGGCTGAATTAGGAGGACTGAGGGTCTAGGCAACTTGGGCTACATAGTAAGTTCCCGTGTCAAAACAGAAAACAAACATCAGAAACCTCGTGGGACTTTTACTTAGGATTTGTTTGTTTTTCGAGACAGGGTTTCTCTGTGTAGTTCTGACTGTCCTGGAACTCACTCTGTAGACCAGGCTGGCCTCAAACTCATGGAGATCTGCCTGTCTCTGCCTCCTGAGTGCTTATGAATTCTGAGTGCCATTGAATTCCTGCCGCATACCTTTGGCGATACTGTGAGTTCTTAGTTCACAAAGGCAATTAAAAATATAACTACTTTTTTTTTAACTTTTTTAGTTTTTGTTTTTTTCAAGACAGGGTTTCTCCCAGCACTCGGGAGGCAGAGGCAGGTGGATCTCTGTGAGTTCGAGACCAGCCTGGTCTACAGAGCTAGTTCCAGGACAGGCTCCAAAGCCACAGAGAAACCCTGTTTCGAAAAACAAAAAACAAAACAAAACAAAAAAAATCAAGACAGGGTTTCTTTGTAGCTTTGGAGCCTGTCCTAGAACTCCCTCTGTAGACCAGGCTGGCCTCAAACTCACAGAGATCTGCCCGCCTCTGCGTCCCGAGTGTTGGGATTAAAGTGCACCACCACTGCCCAGCTTTCTTTTCTTGTTTGTTTAAGATTGTGTGTGTGTGTATATGTGTATGCACATTGCACATTTCAGCAGTACCAGTGGAGGACAGGAAAGGGTTACCAGTGATTGCTGGAAATAGAACTCCCAGAGAGCAGCAAGAACCCTTAACCACCATCTCTCCGGGCCCTGCTATTTCTTTCTTTCTTTCTTTCTTTCTTTCTTTCTTTCTTTCTTTCTTTCTTTCTTTCTTTCTTTCTTTCTTTTTGATTAGAACGTTTTTATTGCATTTTAATTCTCTGTGCTGCCTAAAATGAAAATGATTTCTCTGATGTCCTCTGGACAGCTTTGCCTTCTTCATCTTTGTTGTTTAGGTTTGGGGACAGATGCCTCTGGGTGGAAGTTGTGTGACAGCCCTCACTGTGGTTGGCCTGTGAGGGGGAGGAGGGAAGGCTTGAGGTAGGTTCCTGGGTCCTGGCTGTTCTCTAGCTAGGAGCAGTCACTGTTTCTTCTTACCTTCTGTGCTTTGCCTGAAAAATGGGTAACTGAGGAAAATGTAGGTAAAATATAGCCATATGTATGCAGGTGCAGTAGGGCACCCTTGGCTCCTCCCCTGCAGGGTGAGTGACACTACACATGACATGACTGCAGTTTGGGGAGTCCAGAGAGCCTTGGCCAGGCAGGTCCATGCTCTGCTTAGAATGCATTGCTGAGAAATGGAGGCCATCAAGCATGCGTTCTACTTATAAAAACACCCCTGGACACTTGAGGGCATGTTTACTGTGACTTGCTGTGGGCACTGTGGGTGTACCTGCTTCCATTTGGATGTTGACATCTGATGTACTGCTTAGCACTAGTTGGCCAGTTCAGGGTTTAGTCCCAAACTTCGTATAACGTTCAGTTTGATTGAAGCAGGTCAGTATCTGAACACAATTGTTGAATGCTTCAGGCGTGGGGCCAGTGAGATGGCTGCGGGGATAAAAGCGTTTGCCAGGAGCCCGAGGACCCTGGTAAACGTGGGCAGCAGAGCTGACTCCACAAGGCTGTTGTGTGTGTCAGAATAAACAGGTGCATTTTAAAAATACTTCAGGGCTGGAGAGATGGTTTGATGGTTAAGAGTGCTGATTGCGGGCTGGAGAGATGGCTCAGCGGTTAAGAGCAGTGGCTGTTCTTCCAGAGGTCCTGAGTTCAATTCCCAGTAACCATATGGTGACTCACTACCACCCATGATGAGATCTGGTGCCCTCTTCTGGCCTGCAAGCAGACATACAGGCAGAACACTGTATACATAATAAATAAATCATAATAAATAAATATTTAAAAAAAAAAAAAAAAAAGAGTGCTGATTGCTCTACCAGAGGACCCAGGTTCAACTCCCAGTACCTGCATGGAGGCTCACAACTGCCTGTAACTCATGTGTGGTGCACAGACAGAACACCAATATACATAAGTAATATTAAAAAAATACTTTAATCACCTTTAATCCCAGTACTCAGGAGGCAGAGTCATGCGGGTCTCTGTGAGGTTGAGGCGAACCTGGTCTACAGACCGAGTTCCAGGACAGCCAGGGCTGCATAGAGAAACTCTGTCTTGGGGAAAAAAAAACAAAAACAACCAAGCCAAACAAAGCAAACTTCAATCATAAGAGTTAATAGTCCAGGCTCTAGTTTGATAATGGTTTTGGTGTCCAGGTTTAGTCCTGAATTTGTATCTATGTTGTCTAAGTTTTGACTTGTTACAATGTTTGCTGGCATATTTCTACTGCTGATGCTATGGCCTCCTAAGACTACTGGTTCAGTCCTAGCCTATAACCCTTGCTTATAAACATGATCATGTGGCTCACTGTAATGTGTCCCTGAACTTTGTTGACACTTCCCGTTCTTTCCAAATTAAGGAAAGAAAGTAGGGCCACTTGGCAGAGCCTCCCAGCACCATGTCTTTTAGTAGGCGCAGTGGTGGTGAACCTGGAAGGACTGATTCCAGGAAGTGGCTGTGTGTACTGCTGCTGACTGCTTGTGTGTGTCTTTTCCTTTGCTTATTTTCTCCTGTTCTTCCCCCTGCGCCTCCCCCCGCCTTTAAGAATACCTGGTTAATTTTGAGAAACACTCTCTGAGCTCTTGGTCTGTGCAGAGTAAGGCTGGGTGAGAGTGGATGTTTACCTGTGGGGGCTGACAGTGCCTGACCCTGGTCTGGGTATTGGAGTAGTCTGAACCTGTGCTAAAGTATAGCAGGTAGGTAGCGTCCCCAGGGCTCTTGGCTGGTGTCTGTGCAAGTTTCCCAGAAGGGCTGGTCTGCTGGTTTAGAAAGATGCCTGGTGAGCGCCTGCATTGGTGAATGCTGGCGTTCTTGGGGTGGGGACAAATATTCATGGAGAGTAAGATATCTGCTGGGAAGCTATGAAGGGTCTGCTCTGGAATATATAGAGGCAGCTGCAGAGAGGGGAGGCCACAGTGGCACACCTGGCAGATGAATACAGGCTGGCTAAAGGCTAGTTGTAGAAAGGAGCAGCTGCAACTTGGCATCTTGTGCTACTTCCTCTTAACAGGAAATGACAGTGCTTTAAAAACAGGGTAAGTGTGTAATCCAGTGTCAGGGACACCCCGGAGAGGGAAAAGGAACACCATTAGTGATGAAAGTAGGTGTCATAAGTGAGGCCACCCCAGAAACTGCCAAAGGACTTGGGCCAGATCTGGGGTGTACCTCATTCCTATATATGCTCAGTCCCATTGCTGGTCTCTCCCAGTGATGTGTAACAAAGCCCGCACTCTAGATTTAATAGTTACGTGCAACCAGGAGGTTTTAGGCCGGTGGGGCCAGAAGGGTAGAGGGACATGGTCCTGGGTCATCATCAGCAAACCTGGGGCACTTGTGAGAGAGAGTATAGATTGTGGTTCTCTGCATTCCCAGAATTCCAGAGGTTGGATCCGCTGTTGTCAGACCCCTCTTTTGGATTAGGTGACCTTTGATCACCTAATCAAGAGCTGAGTCACCTTTCCGCAGACAACATAGACACTGAATTTAACAGCTTTTTTTTCCTTTTTCTTTTCTTCTTTCTTTCTTTTTTTTTTTTAAATTCTTCTTTTGTCTTTTGCAGGAGGATCAGGGTTTGTGGATTCTCTGACCTTGGTCTTAATAGTTGCTTACCTTTCCCCCAGTGCTCAGGAAGAATCTTGGGAGTGACCTGGGTAGGTTTGGTTTTATTGTGACAAATTTCTCAGCACAGTAAAACCAGTTTGGTTAGGGACTGCAGAGTGAGGTTGAGCAAGATGATGAGGAAGGCCTGGAGAGGAAGAGGAAGCTGGCCAAAGAGGACGTCCGAGTCTCTGGGAGCAGACTGAGTGCAGTGAGGACTTCTCGCTCAGTGGCGATCAAGGGCCATCCATTTGGTTCTGCAGCAGCTCCCTTTTCTGGCTCTTGCCAAAGCTGTGGTTTCATCAGCAGATGATCAGCAAGGTGGTAGTGGTGCGTGTTGGGAGGAGCAGCAGCCACATGTAGCAGAGGCTTGACCACTTGTCTGGTTCTGCTGTCTCAGTGGCAAACACGAGCTGTGGGGAGACCCACCTACAACCTTTCTACCCACTCTTGAGCAGCTTTTGAACAGTTCCTTTCTGTCGTAGGATAATGATGACTAAAACAAACATTTTTGTACAAAAGCATTGAAGTCATCTTGTATGTGCTTGAAATACGTTGTGCTGGATTATAAGATAATATTCTTGAAGTGTGTGATATGTTTTTGGTGCTTGCTTTGATATCAAGTGTGATCTAGTGAAGGAAGGAATCCATCATGAGTAATGGGCTTCAGGCTCCCCTTAGAGGTGACAGCCTTCCTGCCTCTTCCTCCCTCCCCCTCCCCCGCGTGGTGCTCAGCACCTTTTTGGCCTGTAGTTGAGGGCCACCCTGCTGATGTGGAGAATGGAAACAGCAGGCGATTAGTGCTGTTGCTTTCCTTGCCTTTCTCAGGACCTAGACACTTCCCATTTCCTCTGTGAACTCCCAATAAACTCAGAGTCCTCTGTGGCTGCAAAATTTGCTCAGCAGGTGTACACTAACAAGGGTTGCTCTTGCTGCTTGTTGAGTGGAGACTGGAGGCTGAAGTTAGCTGTTCACTTACCCAGCTCTAAGAATGATTAGGTTTTACTTTGGGAGAGATTGTGTAGCGCTTGGCAGGAAACCACAAATCTTGGGAACCTGCAGAAAGCCGATGCTCTGTGACATCCAGGGAAGGTGAAGCCCATTTGTCTTGCACTTCTTGTACAGCTGGAGTTAACTGTGTTTGACTAAGGATAAGGAGCCAGTGTTCAGTAAAGGTCACTTCTGCTTTCTTCCTCAAGATTGCCTGTGCTTAAAGCTAAGGTTGCGTGACCCATGCACTCTCATCGTGATGACCGCAGGCAAGGCTAAAGCCAGCCAGCCAGCCTTGCTGCTCTCCTCAAAGGAGTAGGGATTGTTTTTGTGATTCTAAATTTATCCAAAATTTGTAAAAAGACAAAAAGAAGTAACCACTACACTCTACCATCACAGAGCTCTTCAGACCTGCTCTTCATTAGTGTTGGCAGAGAGCATTGTCCAGTGACCATGTGACCTGAGAACCGCAAGGTGGTCTGGAGAGAAGATGAGACGGGCATGGGCGGTCTCATTCTCTGTCTCCTCCTGCTTGCTCTTTGGGAATTGGTTGTGGTATTGATCTGAGCTAGGTTATGCTGCTGCTGTCCCAGTATAGGCCTAGATTTATGGGGCTGAAAGTCTCCAGCTTTGTTTCCTCCTTGTCAGTGGTTTATTTATCTATTTTTTAAAATTTTTTTGTTTTGTTTTGTTTTGTTTTATTTTTTCCATTCAACTTGTCAGTGGTTTATCCCGTGAGGCCCTTGGGCCACGCTGCCTTACCAGGCTGTTTAGAGTACTTGGTGTATGGAATCATGTTGACCACTCCTTCCTTCATTGTACCTCTGCATTCTCTGTGGCACGGTGGCTTGCTGGGTGTTGTAAGAGGACACCCAGGGACAGGTGAAGACAGCGGTACTGAAGAGGTGACCAAGAAGGCAACATAACCAAGAAGCATTGTCTACCTAAGGTAGCCTTGCTGCAGGAGAAAGGGAGTCGCTCACTAGACTGTGCAGAGGGCTTCTGGTGTAGCTATGTGTTCAGATTGTGGAGCCAATTTTGTCTCTCTGACTTAGCTTTCTCATCCTCCACCTCAGTCCAGGAAAGTTGCCTTGAATTCCTGCAGAGCGATTTTGACCATTGGAGAATATGTTCTCTTCACAGTACTGAGTGACTCTTCTTTTATGTCATGCATCTGGGGTCCCACAGGCCCACTTGAGGGACACAGCCAGATAGTTCGTGATAGGTCACTGACTACATGTTGAGGAAGGCTTGACTTGGCCTAATGAGTTCTGTTATGCTTTACCCATTGCATGAGTTTGTCTGTCAACTTTGACAGTAAATGCTGTGGCTATGGGGGTCTTGGGATGAGAGGTGCTATCAGGAGCACGATGCCCATGGCTACTTTTTCTTTTTGGGATATTTCTTACATTCCTCTAGACTCCTGTGTCCTTACCTACCCTTGAGTGAGACTGGAATGGTACATTTGGCCTTAGCTTAGGCACTTGTGAGACTTCTCACTGTTTGAGGACTCCTGCTCTGTGATCCTGCTGCATGGTCTCTTAGGATAGGGCGAGTCCTTTAGTAACACCTATAAGCTTCCTGACTGTCACGCAGGGTTGGGGTATTGGAGACTAACATTCTCCTGCAGAAACTAGCGAGAGAGTTCTTGCAGCCTGTGTTTGTTTCACAAATATTTTTTTCAGATAGGGTCTCCTGTGCCCAGGCTGGCCTTGAATTCTCCATCCTCCTGCCTCCACCTCTCATATGCTGAGATTACAGGTATGTGAGAAAAAGTAGCTTTAGCATGTTTGAATTGCTCATGCATGCTGTGCTTTGTAGAGATCCTATCTAGCTTGCCCCACCTGTTTTTAACAGCAGAGGTTTCCCCTGATTAGATTTCCCAGCAAGCTGACTATGATATCCCCTGGTTGTTCTAATGGCTCATTGTCCAGACATCTAGATCTCCCCTTCCATCCCTCTCCTTTCCGATTTGTTTGAAACAAGGTCTCAATGTGTAGACAAGGCTGTCCTGGAACTCCAGATCCTCTTGCCTCAGTCTCCTGTGTTCTGGGATAATGTGTGTGTCAGCATCTCTAGCTCTAGATCTATTCTTTTTTTTTTTAAATATTTATTTATTATGTATACAATATTCTGTCTGTGTGTATGCTTACAGGCCAGAAGAGGGCACCAGACCCCATTAAAGATGGTTGTGAGCCACCATGTGGTTGCTGGGAATGGAACTCAGGACCTTTGGAAGAGCAGGCAATGCTCTTAACTTCTGAGCCATCTCTCCAGCCCTAGATCTATTCTTGTAAATAATCTAAAGATACATTGTAAGAGTAAAGTAGGAGAATTTGTGGAAGTAGTGGAACATTTTGGGCCTGATTGGGTCAGGTTCTCATAAGATGGAAGACAACAAAGAGAGGGTACCTTCAAGAGAGCCTGGTAGGGGCTCTTTTTTAAACAGGTGGGCACTTAATGGGTAGCAGAATTGTCGGGTGTCCCAGGTTGGGGAGGGTCTGCAGTGATGAGTGCTTGGGTACCAGATGGAGGGAGAGCCCTGCCCCCAGCCTGGGGTTATTTGTGGAGAAGGCAAAATGATGCCCAGCTGGAGCTAACTTCCTGGGTTTTCTGTAGATGGCAGAGAGTGAAATACCTGACCAGACAGCACTGATTAAAGAAATGAGAGCTACAGAGGCCTTCCTGAAGCAGTCCTGGTGGGTTGGTTCTGAGAGTAGGAGAACCTGTAGGCCCGTTGCCCAGGCAGTAAGGTCTACCTTTCCATCTGCTGTGTGTGAGCTCAGCTTTGGCAGAGCGCTGTGACAACATACGAAACACAGCTCGTGGGCCAGTGAGTTGCTCAGTGGGTAAGAAAGAGCTCTTGTTGCCAAGCCTGTTGACCTGGCTTCCATCCCACATGTTGGAAGCAAGAAACAGCTCCACAAGTTGTTCTCTGACTTCTACATGTTCCTCTGGCACACAGACCCTCTCTTCCCTACATACACATAGGAATACATAAATAGAAAACAAAATAACCCACAGCCCTCACCTCAAAGGGAGGAAGAGAGTTTATACTAAGCCGAATGTGAGTCCCCTTGGCCCAAGAGTAAGGCTTGGGTTTATCCCAAGTAAAATGTCCCAATAGGGAGGCAGAGCCATGAACTTGGTGTAGTTGCAGAGCAAAAGACAGGTCCAGACATTTGCCGAGGGCACTGGTGGGGACTTGAAGGAGGCAGCACAGCAAAGCTTGGACTCTTCTGCTGTAGGTTGTAGGTGCGGTGTTGCCGCCTGATGATGCTCTTAGCTTTTGGTTGGTGGAGTCTGCTGAGAACACATTCCAGACATTTGCCTGATAGTTAAAGAGGTGTTAGGTCAAACAGTGAGGTGAGCAGTGAGTGGCAAGTAAGAGGAGGAGCAATAATCCAAGATAGTTTGTCTCTGCATCTGCAACACCCTGACTCTTCACAGTGGTGTGTTCTGCTCTGAAAGCCAGACTTAGTTTCCTTTAACAGAAGAGGCTCAGTTCCCAAATGCAGCTTTGTATTCTCTTGGGGTGTTCTGCTAAACTGATAAAACATAGAGCCTGGGCCGGGCGGTGGTGGCGCACGCCTTTAACCCCAGCACTCGGGAGGCAGAGGCAGGTGGATCTTTGTGAGTTTGAGACCAGCCTGGTCTACAAGAGCTAGTTCCAGGACAGGCTCCAAAGCCACAGAGAAACCCTGTCTCGGAAAAACAAAAACCAAAACCACAGAGTCTGTAGGTTACAGATGTTGAGACCCATGTTCTGGTTCAGACCCTGGAGATGGGACAGACTTGCAGAAGGTCTGAGGACTGACCAGGGTAATACTTTTCCACCCTGTGAGCCATCTGGACTGCTGGGCACTTAGGTGCCTTGTGGTTCACAGCCCCATCTTCCTGCAGATCTCCATGTCTGCTGTAGAGGTCTGTCGGGAGAGTTCCCTGGGAGCACTGCGTGGCCATCTCTGAGGCCCAGCTTCTGGTAGCTATTGGTCTGCTAGAAACTATTGAGATGGCACCAGGTTTGGCCTGACAGTACAGCGATCTTCTCAGGCCCTTGAGCATCTGTCTCCTCAGGGCAACCTGCACCCATGCTGGGAGTTAATTTGAGGTTAATGGTTTCACTTAGAGTTGTGAGACATCCTGAGGATGCATGGGAAGACTGGGTCCTTGACCTTATGGAGTCTTGTAAAAAGACTTTCCAGGATGGGTTCTTTTTTGTTGTTTTGTTTTTTGAGATAAGGTTTCTGTTTGTAGCCCTGTCCGTCCTGAAACTCACTCCACAGACCAGGCTGGTCTTGAACTCACAGAGAACCGCTTACCTTGCCTCCGAGTGCTAGGATTAAAGGCATACACCCTACCTGGATCAAGATGGGTTCTTGATTGTAGTTGGACACCAGGGTGCATGTGGCAGGGACATAGGCTAAAGGGACCACAGTGTCCCAGTAGCCAGCAAGCTTGTGTCTGACCTCATGTTTTATGCCGTTGTTACAATGATTTTCTGTAATTTGCTTTAGATCGGAAAGCATGTAAAAAGAGCAGGCCGGCTTGCAGCATCTTTTTTTTTTAATATTTATTTATTATGTATACAATAGTCTGTCTGCATGTATGCCTGCAGGCCAGAGACCAGAAGAGGGCACTAGACCTCGTTACAGATGGTTGTGAGCCACCATGTGGTTGCTGGGAATTGAACTCAGGACCTCTGGAAGAGCAGGCAATGCTCTTAACTGCTGAGCCATCTCTCCAGCCCCCTTGCAGCATCTTTTTATCAAAAGCTTTTACACACATGGCAGGAAAGTACAAGTGTACTCTCGTGTACCTGCGTCCAGCCCTGACATTCACCTTCCAGGCCTGTCCTGCTATGGACACCTAACAGGATGCTACCTGATTCACATGCATGTCTCTGTACAGCTCTAGACTATGATGCCACTTGAAAACCATCACCATGACACCTTACATATGAACTTGATCCTCGTGTCCAGTTATTGCACAGCATCTCCAAGGTCCTGAGCTCTGTATAACCTTGTTTGAATTTGGCTTTAGGCATGATATTAGTATCTTTTTTATTTAAAAAATTACTTTATGTGTATGTTCTTGAGTGTATATATGTGCACTACATGCATGCAGGAGCCTACAGAGGTCAAAAGAGGGTTGGGTCCCTTGGAACTGAAGTTATAGACAGTTCAGAGCCACCATGTGAGTGCCAAGAACTGAACCCTGGTCCTCTGCAAGAGCAATAAATGCTGTTAACCTCGGAGCCATGTCTCCAGTCCCCATCAGTGTCTCTGGTGTTTTGTTTCTTGAGTAGTCCTAGCTACTTACTGCTCTGTTAACCTCGGAGCCATGTCTCCAGTCCCCATCAGTGTCTCTGGTGTTTTGTTCTTTGAGTTCCTAGCTACTTACTGCTCTGTAGTCCTCGCTGTCCTAGCATTTGCTCTGTAAACTAAGCTGGCTCCACCTCACAGCGGTGCTGCCTTTGCCTTCCGAATGCTTGAATTCAGGGCTTAAAGGCAAAGGCACGCCCCACTGTCTGGCCTCCATTTGTGTCTCTCTTCTTTCTGTATCCTTGGTTGTCCTGGAGCTAACTTGATCCTGTAGACCAGGCTGGTCTCCAACTCTGCTTGAGTACTGGTATTAAAGACGTGCCCCACCACTGCCTGCCAGCCAGTTGTGTCTTTTTCTTTTGTTGTTTTTTGCTTTTTGTTTTTCGAGACAGTTTCTCTGGGTAGCCTCGACTGTTCTACATTTTGTAGACCAGCCTGGCCTTGAGCTCATAGAGATGCACCTGCTGCTGCCTCCCAAGTGCCACTACTACTGCTCTGCTTATTTGTCTCTTTTCCCTTCAGGTACTAAGGATTGACCTCAGGTTCTAGAAATGCTAGGTCATCACTCTACCAACTGAACTATACCCATAGCCTCTCAAAGTAGCTTTTTACTTGTTTGTTTGTGGTCTTTTGAGACAAGTATCAATGTAACTGAGGCTGGCCTCTGACTTGCTTTTTTTTATAGGTCAGGATAAACTTGATTTCCTAATCTTCCTGCTTGCACCTCGGGACTGCTGGGGTTATGGGTATAGGCTACCACACCAGGCTTCAAGGTGGCTTTTGAAGTGAGTGATTTATATGTAATAAAATGTATGCATTTGAGGTATAAGGTTGAGATGAGAATATAGCCTTATATAGTTCAGCATGTGTGTTAACTTATGCCTTCCTTTGTGCATGACACGTACTGCCATAGAATCACTGCTCAGTAGGAATAATGTCTGTTCTCTACCACTCTGTCTGTTTCTTTCCTGTGACTTGTTTACTGGAGAAACTGTCTCTGGCCTGGAAGGTTTCAGAGTCTGAGTGTTGCTGTTTGGGCTCCCACAGTGTCTAGCACAATCCTTTTCTGAGCACTTCCTTAAGTTGGTAGATGAAGCCAGATGCTGGGCTGCATTTTGGCAAGATTTTCTCAGCAGGATGGCTTTAGTTGGCCATGTGTTTTTCCCCCTGAATACACAGACTCTGTGTTACTGCTTTGATGGTCACATTTGATCTCAGCCAAGGGCTAAGAAGCAGTTTTACTCTTTTTGTTTGTTTTGAGACAGGGTCTCATGGATCCTGGGCTGGGAACTGAGGACAGTCTTGAACTCTTGATCCTTCATCTCTGGAATGCTGAGATTACAGGGTTAGGGTTTACATGGTACTGGGGATCAAGCCCAGGGCTTCCAGCATGTTAGATACACACTTTATCAGGCGAGCCACATCCTTAGCCCCTCTTTCCTTGTTTTCACTCATCTTTGCTGTCGTAGCTTTTCATTTGGCTTCTTGACTTTGTTCATTTTGTGCTGTTTTAGCGATACTGCAGAGTAGGCTGTTTATAGTGAACAGAAACACACTGGCTCTCAATTTTGGATGTCGGAAAATGTAGTAAATGGTACCCGTGTCTGGTGAGGTCATTACTGCTACATCACTGCTATAGCAGGTAGTCTGTATAAGGGCAGAAGGAGGAGAGACAGTTTCTCAAGGGCAAATATACCTGTATAGGTGGGAGCTGACCTAACTGTCACTGGGAACCGATGCCCTCCAGAATGACATGGATAATTTATTTGTTCCCAGCCCAGTCAGCTTGTAGGAATCCATCTTGGAGGGACAGACACAGCACATCCGTGCCTGTTTGGCAGTCTTACCACCTGCAGGACAGAGTGGACAGAATGGAGCCCACCCTGCACCCTGGCTTTAGCTGTTCTCCTCCAGAGACTTTTCCTTCCTCCTGCAGCTGTAGGTGGTTGATGGCTGGCTCCTCACTGTTAAACATTAGAAACAAGCCACACGTCCCTGCTTTACCAGGGACAGAGCCATGTAGTAAACTATGGCTGCTCCTTGTGCTGCTTCCCAGGTGTTTCTTGTTGGGAAGGGAGGAAAGAAAGGGAGGTACCCAAAGCATTGTGGGGGTGCTGGATGCCTGCTGGTTGGTGATTAGAAGCTTAGCTGCCTATAATTATGCAAAGCTTCAGAGATGGGTGGGTGTTGTCTCTAGTGCTGTGTGGGCCACCCCCAGGGCAGGGGACTTATTTCTCGCTTGGACTTTCCTTGTCAGTCAGGCTTCACAGGCACAGAGACTTGGAAAGTTACATGTAGCTCTCTACTTATGTTCAGGAAAAAAAAAAATTAAACCTTTTGAAACTGTTTGAAGGTTTTTGTTGTTGGTTGGTTTGTATTCATCGTGTAACCCTGCTGGCCTTGAACTCTATGGAGATGGACTTGCCTCTGCCCCAGAGTGCTGAGATTAAAGGTGTGTGAGCGTGCGTGCAAGCCTGGCTACGGGTTGAATTTTTCCTTCACTGTTTTACAATACTGTTCTTGGGCTGGCTGTGGTGACAGACTTAATCTCAGCATTCCAGAGCCAAAGGCTGGTGGGTCTCTGTAAATTTGAGGCCATCCAGGGCTGCATAGAGAAAGTCTGTCTCAAAACAAAACAGTTCTTCCTGACAGGAGAAATTATTACATAGGAGTTCTAAAATGGTAAGCTAAAATAATTTTGAGAAAAATTGAAGCTTCTTTTGGTTATGTAATAGAACTAAGTTATATAGTTGTCTTAATTCTGGCTTGGAAAATTAGTGTTGTAGCTAGAGATGTAACTCATAGTGGAATATTCACCTAAGTGTGTGAGGCCCTGGTTTCTGTCTCCAGCACAATAAAGGAAGGAATAGTTGGCTTGAAGTAGATGAGAGGCTAGTATTTTGACAATCTTCAGGACTCACCGTGGATCCTCCCGAGGTGTGCAGAGCCCCACCTTTGAATATTGGTGGGGCTCTGTTGAAACTGCTCTCTAACTTCCACATGTCTTCCTTATTTTGTCATTTTCCTGAACAACTGTAAATAATTATTTATAATTACATAAAAACTATATTATGTTTTATATAACATAAACTGTATATTATAAGTGATATATATGAAATATATGTATGTGTGTATATCTATATATAGTTTTTTTTGAGACAGGGTTTCTCTGGCTGTCCTAGAACTTGCTTTGTAGACCAGGCTGGCCTTGAACTCACAGAGATCTGCCTGGGATCAAAGGCATGTGCCACTACTGCCCGGCTTTAAAATATAACTGAAAATAGGGGCTGGAGAGATGGCTCAGTGGTTAAGAGCACTGGCTGTTCTTCCAGGGGTCCTAAGTTCAATTCCCTGAAACCACATGGTGGCTCACACCCATCTGTAATGAGATCTGGTGCCCTCTTCTGGCCTGCAGGCATACGCACAGGCAGACCATTGTATACATAATAAGTAAACCTTTTAAAAATACACACACACACACACATACATGTATGTATAAAGCTTAAAATTAATGATCAGTTAGTTGTTCATGTATTAGTCATTGGTTGTTATTAGAAAAAAATCCTTTTTACACTACCGAAGACCAAACCTAGGACCTTGCACGTCAGGCAAGTACTCTACTACTGAGCTACATTTTTCAGCCCTCTTTTTTTTTTTTTTTTTTTACATTTTGTATATGGGTGAGTGCTATGGCATTTGTGTGGAGATCTCAAAAGATAACTTGGGGGGAGTTGTTTCTCTCTTTGCCATTTGGGTTCCAGGAATTAAGTTCAGCTTAGGCCTGGTAGCAAGTATTCTTACCTACTGAGCCATCTCAAAGGCCTTCTTACTTTTTATTGTGAGACAAAAATCTCACTAAATTGCTCAGGCTTGCCTTGAACTTTTATTTGGGGGGATGGGTCTCACTTTTTCTATTTTTAAGTGTGTGTGTGTGTATAGTGGTCATGTATACATATTTTCATGTATGGGGTACACGTGTGTGTGTATGTATGTGCACGAATGTGAAATCTAGAGACTGATGTCTGAAATACTCCTCAGTTGCTCTTCTGCCTTAGGATCCCTTAACCAAACCCAGAACTTGCTTGTCAGTTTGTCCCAGGTCCCACCCTCAAAGCTGCAATTGCAGGCAGCCGGTCTTGCCACACTTGTGTGGAGCTGGGCTTCTGGGCTCCAGTCTGCGTGCTGTGTGCTAACCACTGAGCGATCTCCCTGGTCCTAGTCCTTGACCTCTTTTTAAATTACTTTTTATTTTGTGTTTTTGCTTGTTTATTTATATATTGTGTATGGGGGGGCAGGTCGGGATGTGCAAGGTCAGAGGAAACTGGCCGGAGTTAGTTTTTCCACCATAATCCTCCTGCTCAGTTTGCTCTAGGATTATAGGTGTGTGCCACAAGGCCAGCTTTCTTTTTCATCTGTTTATTAGGTGTTCATCCTTTCATCCCTGATGCTTGAAGAGTGTATTTGTTATAATTCATATTTTTTTTCCTTAGACATGAGATCTCTTCCTTTTTTTTTTTTTTAAAGGTTCTCATGGTGTAGTCCTGGCTGACCTGGAACTCCCTTTGTAGACCAGGTGGGCCTTGAACTCACAGAAATCTGCCTCTTCCTGGGAGTGCTGGGATTAAAGACTGTGCCCTTATGGAGATCAGTTGGATCAATTTCAAGAATAATTGTTTAGCTGAGCATGGTGGTACACACCTTTAATCCTAACCTTTGAGGCACAGACAGGAGGATCTTTGGATTCTAGGTTAGTGTTGGTCTCTATGACAAGTTCAAGGCCAGCCAGAGACCCTGTCTTAAATTAAACAAACAGAACCCAAAAAGTTGAAATAAATGTTTGTAGAGCATAGACTTTGTAGTAACTGAGTTCATTCTGAAATATTTCTTCCTCAGATTTCTAGTATTCACACAGCTTCTACATAAATATAGATCAGATATGATCCAGTAGGAAGACCAACCCCCAAAACAGTGATACCTGGTCACTGAAGGATGAACGGGGAGGAAGAATTCTTTGATGCCGTCACAGGTGAGCAACTACAAGAGACATGACCCAGAGACCACATCTGGGATCTGGAGTATGGGATTTGGCCTGGCTCAGCACAGCAAGGCCAGGGGGTGTGTTAGATGAGACCTGACATTAGCTTTTTAGAGAGACAAAGATGCCTTCTCTCATGAGAGCAACCTTGACTGGATCTTAAGAGACAGATTAATGAGCAGTTGGGGCTGGACTCTTTGGAAGAACCTTCCTGAATATAGTTATTTTACTTGTATGTCTATTTTGCCTGTATGTATGCATGTGAGTCACATGCATGCGGGCAAAAATATAAGGCCAGGCAGTGGTGGCACACGCCTTTAATCCCAGCACTTGGGAGGCAGAGGCAGATGGATCCCTGTGAGTTCGAGGCCAGCCTGGTCTACATAGCAAGAACCACCAGAGTTATATAATGAGACTCAGAAAAGGGGGGAAGGCTAGGCATGGCTTGGTTATATATGTCTGTAACCCCAATTCTGGAGAGGGGCTCACACAGAAATGGGAAGATTTCTGGAGCTTGCTGATCTGCCAATCTAGCTGAAAAATGTTGAGTTTCATGCTCAGTGAGAGACCCTGTCCCAGAAGACCAAATGAAGAATAATAGAGGAAGCCATGTGATACCCTCATGTGTCCTAACTGTATCTGTACATGTGCACACAGGCATACACAGCACACATATTTTGACACAAATAACTTCCCTGCCCTCACAGTAGCAATCTCAAGTGACGACTGTAAATGGAGGTCTGCACTGTGCCTGGGTAGTGGTTGGTGGTGGGCACAGGAGAACTGCCTCTTCCTCCTGGTGCTGGCAGAACTGGGTCCCCCAGGGGTCTATGGACTCTTCAGTCACAGCTGTCGACTGTGGTGTCCCTTAAGGTCCATATTCAGAATGTGTTTTCTTTTCTGTGAAGGACTTCTCACTGCCCATGGAAAGGGACTTCAAGGCTTATCTGTTCCGTTTCTTGTCCTTGGCCTTAGGTACACAAACAGCAGCAGCTTTGAAGTATTGCAGTGGCTCCCCGGTTACAGCCCCACCAGAATTTTCCTCCCTATCTCCCTGTTTGTTAAAACCTTCATTCTAGAGCATCTGGGTGTGGGATAGTCATTCCCTGCCCAGCCCAGTTCCCAGCCAATAACACTGGTGGACTTCCTTAAATCCCCAAAGGAGACACTGAGTTCCTTGCCATTTCCAAAGCTCAGTGGAATCATTTCATTATTTCATGGTTGGAACTCACTGGTTCTGTTCCCCATTGGTGTGTGCCTGCAAGTGGAGCTTGCTGTGGAACAGCATCTGTGTTCCTCAGAGGAGGAGTCCCCAGGCAGGCATTCAGCCATACCTGGGAGGTCATGCCTGCCACGGAGAGACCACCTCAGATGTCTCCCTGCCCACAGGTCCCCTAGAAGTTCCTTCTCACTCAGGGACTCAGTGTAGCATCTGCTGCTCCAAACACCCCTGAGCTTTTGGTTAAGTTTGTCTTGATATTCCCCAAAGATGGCCTCAGCCTTATTGCTGTTCAGATGACCCCCACCGTCTCAGCAGACCACGATGGCCTGTGGAGGTGCTGCTCCCACACCGTGGTCCTGTGTGTCCTGACGCTGAGCTGGACCATCACACAGAGAATTATTCTAAATGTACCACTTGACAGTCATCAGACAGGGATGGTGGCACATGATCCCAGCACTCAGGAAGCAGAGATTGGTGGATCACTGTGAGTTTGAGACCAGGCTGGTCTATATAAAGAGTTTCAGGCCAGCCAGATGGTAGTGGTGCATACCTTTTAATCCCAGCATACAGAAGGCAGAGGCAGGTGGATCTCTGAGTTCAGGACAGCCTTTTCTACAAAGTGAGTTCTAGGACAGCCAAGGCTTCACAAAGAAACCCTGTCTCAAAAAACAACAACAACAACAACAAAAAAAAAAGAGTTCTGGGCTGGACAGGGCTACGTAGTGAGGCCCTGTCTTAAAAAACAAAACCAGATGAAAGGTTTGCACATCTTTAGGCTTCTGTTTGTATAGTCTTGAAGTAGGCTTCTGGATCTCCCAAATCTAGTAAAGATAATTGTTTTGCTTATTTCTTGCAGGCTTTGATTCTGATAACTCTACAGGGGAGTTTTCAGAGGCAAATAAAATCAGTGGGATGATTGATCTGGATACCAGCAAAAGTGGGGAGAGACCACAAGAGAATGGAATTCAGAAACACAGGTAGACTGTCTTACATATACTGTTTCAGAATTTTCCAAAGTATATCTGGTCACCCCCATACGTACTATAAGGTATCCTCTTAGGTCCCATGAATTGAGCTGGCACACCCCAGTTCCAGTGCAACTCTTCCCAGCAGTTTAGCCACCAAAGTCCCGTGAGACTTGATGCCTGTCTGCTGGGAGCATTGAGACCAGTGGAGGGCAATGGTTGACCCCTGACTTCCCCTCCATGAAGTGATAGTTCTGTCCCAGAATGGCTTAGGTCCTCTGCATAACATAATTCACAGACCTCACTCACCACAAACCAACCTGTCCTTCCACACACACCAGGTTAATCCCATTGTCCCTTTTGTGTTTTACTGAGATATACTTAGCTGCTGGGCTAATGGGGATAGCAAGGGTTCTATTGTCCCTTCTGTATCTCACTGAGAAATGTTGGTCACTGACCCTGAAGGAACTGAAAGGGTTTGATTCATTGCTGCAGCAATACCACATTCCATTTTTCCCATCAAGTTCATTTGTGTATCTAGACTATGACAGTGGTCATCATGGAAAGTTCTCAGTCTCTGTTAGGAAAAGCAGGAGCACACGGGGATAATCCATGGGACATAGGCTTCCTTATACATATATGTATTAAAAGGTGTTTGGGGCCTCAGTGGACCCTCCAGCCTCATGACTGACCATTTACCTTCAGGGCATGTTTCCTCAATGTCCAGGTTGCTCACCCTGCTCTTGTCCTGTGCTCATGTGCTTAGTGGGTGCAGGAGCACTCTGTACTTCACCGTCTCTCTCCTAAGAGTACGTCACCTGGTGTCAACCACACTGAGCTTAGGACCACTGCCTCATTCTCTTGTCACCATGATCTAATGCTTTGGCCTCTAACCGGGGCTCTTCAGATTCTCTCATGTCCACTGTGTATCAGTGTGTCACCTTCCCCTTATTCTTCCTGCTGAGCACAGTGGTACTTATCACAGTCAGAGCTGAAAGGATTTGTTTGGCTAAGAGGTTACAGACCATTATTAGGGTATCCAAGGCAGGAACTGAAGCAGAGACCATGGGGGAATGCTACTTACTGTGTTGTTCCCATGGCTTGCTCAGTTTGCTTTCTTATGCAACCCAGGACCATCTGCTGAGGAGTGGCCCTGCTCTCCTGGGCTCGACCCTCCCACATCAATCCTTAATAAACAAAGTGCCTTGTATAGACTTGCTAATGCGGTCTGATAGAGGTATTTTCTCAGTGTCAGTTCCTCTTCCCAGGTAATCCTCGTCAAGCTGACAGAACTCACCTGCACAGGTTGTATCCCTGGGACCTAACCCCGATCCTCTACAGAACCACATTTTCCATAGCTTGTGGCCCTCACAATTCGCTGTGTGCACAGCATTCCAGCTAGTTTTGGCAGCCCGAGTGCAGAGTGCTCAGTAAACATTAGACTTCTTTCCTTTCCTGTTTTGTCTCAGAACTTCCTTTCTCCTTCTTGTCTCAACTCAGTTACCCACGTGAACCCTTTCTGAGGTTTACCAGGTAGACTCCAGCTACCACTATCCCAGGATGGATCAAAATGCCCAGTCAGTCAAAATGCCCACTGAATAATTTCAGTGAAATGTCACTGGGAATTCCACAATAAAAACTAGAGCGGCCTCTAAGGATTCAGAGCAGTCATGTCTGCTGAGGCTTCTTCCTACCCCATGGAGACAGTGCTCAGTATAGCCCAGGTAGCCAGAGCAGGAGTTGAGGCTAAGGTTACTGCTGGGGTCTTGTTGGGTGGAACATAGCTTGAGAAGGAACGCACCTTGGGAAGATAGGCCTGTGTCAGAGGGGTAGATAGCTAATTTTTAAAAAAATATTTATTATGTATACAATATTCTGTCTGTGTGTGTGTATGTCTGTAGGCCAGAAGAGGGCACCAGACCTCACTACAGATGGTTGTGAGCCACCATGTGGTTGCTGGGAATTGAACTCAGGATCTTTGGAAGAGCAGGCTCTTAACCGCTGAGCCATCTCTCCAGCCCCCTGGAGGAGATTTTTTAAACTCATTTCACTCCTTATTCACAACTCTGTCCACCGTCCTGGGGTTGGGCAGAAGACCCTAAAGTAGACAGTCGGGTTGTAAGTAGAGGGATTCTGTTCTCATTGTCAGCCTTGTCTCCAGCTCACAGAAGGAAAACAATGGCCTGGTGACTACAGAGCCAGGTCAAGACTCCAAGGTTGGCATAACCAATGACCATTACATTATCAGGACTTAAAAACAGTGGTACACACACCCTGTAGGGGTTCAACTGTGATCCCGCTTCTCTCCCTGTTGTCCCATTGTTAGAGACACTGATATTTAGGTCTCAAGCTAAGATGATGGTCTTGAGCAGTTCCTGTGAGAAACACGCCCCCCCCCCATACATACACCACTGGTTAATAAATGCTTGTTGCTCTCAAATTACTCACAGGACAGCCCTTCCTGCCCCCATGTTCACCAGAAGCGATTTCAGCGTGTGGAGTATCCTGAAAAAGTGCATTGGTTTGGTGAGTGCAGATAACTCATTTGAAGCATGGAGCTTAGGTCTTAATTCCCATGAGGTTTGCACTGTTGGTTTCTGAGAGAATGTATTCTGTATATTTGTCATCCTGTAGCAAGGCAGGAAAGGAACAAGTGCCTAAGGGGAAGGGAAACAGCACATCTTAGGAGCAGCAGGACGGCAGTTTTACAGTTCAGCAGGTAGCTGGAGACGTGGTCTTTGCTTATGGTCTGAACACCTTCTGCATGAGACCAGGGGGACCTAGCTACACACTAGGCTCCAGGTAGCTTATGTCAAGTCCTGAAGCTTGTGTTAGGAAGTGTCTAGTAGCCATTAACTTTCCATATGGTCTTCTTTGATTGTTAGAAGCTAGTGTGCCCATATGGTCTCTGGCACATTTTATACATAATCCAGCACTTGGCAACAAGACACTCAAGTCAGTCAGAAGTACACATGCCAGATTTCAGATGCGTCCACCTGCATTCCTTTAATGCCAGTTTTTGTTGTTGTTCATCATTATTTCTACACTTTCTTCCCAGAGAAAACTTCACTTTCTTCCAACCTTTTATTTTAAGTAACTTTAGAATGATTAAGGGTAGATAGATTGTTATGGGGGTTGGCATTGGAAACTGGAAGAAGGTGTAATTAGAGATTCTCTTTTGGGCAGGAGCACACAGAAGCTAGGAGCTCTTGTCTGTGCTCGTTCAGAATTGCATAGTGTCCATACTAGGAATGTTGACCTTACCTTAATTGCTTAATTGTGTATTCCTATTGCAAAATTTTCTCTTTTTTTTCCCACAAGTGATTGTGCATGGGTCTGGGAGAATCATGCAGGCTCATCTGTTTCATTTTGATTTTTATAGATTCCTTTTATAATGTTTTTCAAAATATGGGTCCAAAGTCAAATTCATTAAATATGTGTTAGTCTGTTTTCTGTTGCCTGTACTACAATACCATAGATTGGGTGAACTGTAAAGGAAAGATTGGCTTGTTGGAACATGGTGGCACACACCTTTAATCCCAGCACTTGGGAGGCAGAAGCAGGTAGATCTCTGTGAGTTAGAGGCCAGCCTGGTCTACAGAGTGGCAGGACAACCAGGGCTATTACACAGAGATATCATGTTTTTAAAAGAAGGAAAGAGGCTAAGGGCATGCATGCATCTGGCGATGCCTTCAGTGCTGACAGAGTCCTGTGGCAGCATCGGACATCATATGGGGGAGCAGGGAAGGGACATGCACAGTCGTATGATGGTCTCTCTCTTCCTGTTTGTTTGCTTACAAGTGCTAGAAATTGGATCCAGAGCCTCAGATGCATTCTACCACGGAGCTATTTCCCTAACCCTTGCCCTGTTCTTTTATTATTAATTCTATTTATTTATATGCACACATGTGCATATGGAGGTCAGAGGACAACTTGCAGGGATCAATTCTCTTTTACAGTATGCATGCTAAATCATCTCACCAGCCCCCTTGCCCTGTTCTTACTTAGCTACCATAGTCAACCATGGAGGCTATGACTTAACCTAATCCTAATGACTCCTCAGAGGACTGGCATTCAGCACCATAGATGGAATAAATGTCATCCACTTAATTCTTCACAGTTAATTGCTGAAGCCTTGGGCTATTAAGACCACATCCAGAGCATGGCAGTGTGTTCTAGGAAGCTTAGCTTCCTGTCCTTGTCCCTCCCCACAAATAGCTGTTACCCATCCTCATGGTATCTCACCCCATGCCCCATACCCTGACTGTGTATAAGTCTTCTCCCATGCCTTCAGAGAGGCAATAGGCTTTTCTTTATCCCTGTTCTCATTCAGCCACCAATCTCAAAGTGATCTTGTAACTACTTCATGCCCCTTTCTTGGCTGTCTTTCAGTTTAATGAGATGGTGCTCTGTTTTGGACATTAGACCATTTTTGGTTTTTGGCTGACCAAAGCAGGTTACAGGGGCTAGCCCTGCATGTATGTTTGCTTAGGCTCAGAGATTGGTGCCCAGACGTGGGATTGCTGGATCAGAGTAGAAATGAGTTAGCATTTTGCTAGCTGTAGCCAAGTGTCCACTTTGTATGCTGTGCTACTGTACCCAGCAGCAGGGATGGAGCCTGGCCCGTGGGTGTAGAGGCGGAGAGGGTTTAGAGCAGAGAAGCAGTGTGCATGCAAATACTTGTGAGCCCAGATAGCCTCTCTCCTGCGGGGGCCATCTGTGTTTCTTCCTGCCCAATACTGACCTCTCTCACCTCTTACACAGTGGACCATGGGCTCAGCTTTGCTTTACAGGTATGTAGTACACAGAAGGCATATAAAGCCTTGTGTTTTCTTGCCTTTCTACTTTTCTGGCTACTGGCTCAGAGTTTCTTCCCTTAGCTCTCTCTCTCTTGTATTTGTTGATATGGTGGGTATAGTCAGAAGCTTCTTGTTCTTCCTGCTGATCTTATGCAACTTCCTTGTGTGGTTTTGGTCACCTCTTATGCCAGAAGGCACCTGACTTGTAACTCTTGTCTCAGTGCCCTGTCCAGCTCCTGTATTCCCAGATATCTGAATGTCTCTCAGCAGCGCGTGGCCTCTGTGAGGAACCTGACTGACTCTGGTTCAGGTGACAGTGGGGTCTCCCTAGATCAGCATTGCTAACAACCCCCTACTCCCTGAGTGCTGTTTCCATGTCAGTGGGGTCTCCCTAGATCAGCATTGCTAACAAGCCCCCCAGCTCCCTGAGTGCTGTTTCCAGGACCTATACTGCCTCCCCCAAGGCGCTCTTTCAAGCTCTTTGCCTTGGCACTAAGTAATTGGGGCTGGTGAGAACAGAGGGGTCATTCTAACTCCTAATACAGAAAGCCTGAAAATCAACCTAAGATCCAGAGCCTGCCCTTGTCCCTGGAGCATTCCTATTAATGCCTTTTAGAAGCCCAGCTCAGGAATAGCTCCTGCAGACCTTTGTCCTCTGTTAGTGAACTCTAGGGAGGCGGGAGCTGCAATCTCACTTGTGCCCCATGGTGCTTGAGAAAAGATTCCTGTGTCACTTTTGCAGACTCTGAAACACCTTTGAAGCAAAGTCACATTGTAAAAAGACTTGACTGCCAGCTAAGGCTTCCATACTGGAAGGCCATGGGTGCCGAGGGCAAGGTTTTTTTGGTCTGTTTTGAGACAGGGTTTCTCTGTGTAACCCTGACTGTCCTTAAGCTTGTTCTGTAGACCAGGCTGGCCTCAAACTTACAGAGATCTGCCTGCCTCTGCTCAGGATTACTAGTATTAAAGGTGTGTGTCGCCATCACCCAGCAAGGGCAAGTTTTAATAGTGGGACTGGTACCACTCATCTGGAGTGAGTGAGGGAAGGTAAGATGGTTCTTTCAGAGCTCTATCACTTCATGTGATAGAGGTGGAGAGTGACTCCCAGACCTGGGAGATGGAGAGCTGCCATGGCTGCCATTCAGGAAGACACTCCATGTTGGGTGAGGTGGAAGCCGGAGCTCACAGCAGAAAGCTTGCCCACAGCGCGTTTCTAGGATCTTGTGTGTGGGAGTTTGAGGCTCTGGGAAGTGATCCTCAGAGTAGAGTAGGGTACTTGCATTTGAGGCATACCCAGAAGCCTCAGGAACCCAACCGGATGTCTTTTTGGATCCTTCTAGGAGCTATCCAAGATCACAATGCCAATTGCCTTCAATGAGCCACTGAGCTTTCTGCAACGGATCACGGAGTACATGGAACATGTGTACCTTATCCACAAAGCCTCGAATCAGCCCCAGACCCTGGAGAGGATGCAGGTGGGCACTGCATATGACTGTGAGGACAGTCTTGATGCCATAACTGTTTGCCTGACTGGCCCCATAGTTATAGGGACCAAGGTATCCTGCTGGTGAGCTATCTGGAAGAATTGTTTTCTCTCCAGATGTCTGACCAGAACTCCTAGCTGTCAGCCTCACAGAGTTGGCTTCCCTCTGGTATCACACATGCTACTGCTTCATGTGTGCGCATGTTTATGTGGTGGGTATTTACCTGTGCATATACATGTTCAACTATGTGGGAGTGTATGGACAGGAGTGCCAGTGTATGAGACAGACACACGGGTATTGCTTTAGCATCTGCAGGGTGTGCAACCTGTGGTGGAGAAAACATGTTGTTCCCTCTTTTTGTGACTTTGAGGAAGTAGTGCATAGCAGTGGTGTTTCCCCGGAAGTTCTGTAATCTTAAAATCACTGCGATAAACAACTGAGTGAATAAATAAATAAATATAAAAACCATTGTGAGAAGAAACCTGAGAAGTCAGCAGAGTGGAAGTGACCGGCTGAGCGCCTATGGCTGATGCCCGTGGGGAGCGCACTCGTGTGCTGCTGTCTTGGTTGAATCTGTTTTGATCCATCTTTGAATTGTTTGCAGTCTGTAGCTGCCTTTGCAGTTTCGGCAGTGGCTTCCCAGTGGGAGAGAACCGGCAAACCCTTTAACCCACTCTTGGGGGAGACGTATGAGCTGATCAGGTAAGGAGAGTCCATCATGAACGTTGGATGACAAAAGAGCTCAATTCTCTCTTCAGCATTGATTCCTCAGATCAGGATAGGTGCTTGGAGTTAGGAGCTACTGAAGTATTTGGAATGTTGTGGGTAAAAAGATGTTCATACAACGTGGGCTGTGATGTTAATGATGGACTAGAACCCTGGTACCATAGCGAGGGTTGGTATAGATTCTTGCTGCATGGGGCTTAAGGATGGAGATCATGTTATGTAGACCACTAGTGGTATATGTATACTACTGAGCCAAGACATGGAGAGTCACTGGTTTTCAGCAACAAATGGAACCAGACTAATAAATAGGACCATGCCATTTGCTGCAGCACTTTGTTGAGAAAGAAATAACCCAAAGAAAGGAGGAACTGCTAAAGTCACTGCTTAGTCCATGCCTGTGTTGCAGTGTGTCAGGAATGGTTGGACAGGCCGCAAGAGTTAGCCTCTTTAAGCGTTAGTTAGTCTGTGGATGTTGGCTGATTCTGAGTAGTATCATGCCTCTTGGGGCCCTTAGAATGTGAGGCTTCCAGGGTAGCGAGAACAGGGCAGATGTTGGTAATACTCTTGCACATGAGTAGTGCATAACCCTCCATCCTCACCCTTGGACTTAGAGCTCTGAGCCTGGACCCTGAATCCTAGTTATATGGATGGTGCTGAGCCTCTAGAGGGCTGGACTGGGAGGTTGCTGCTACTTACTTTGTCAAATCTGGGCCTCCTCCTACAATTATGCAGAAAGTTGTCTTGGAGGTGCTGCTGTGGTGACAACACTCCCGACCACATGTCATACACCCCTGGTGCGTTTTCATTTTAGCCTTGCCTGAACCTCCAGAGACTAGTCACTGAATGTGTCCAGTTCCTAGTGGGCCCATTCTGCCACTCTGGGAACTATTGTTCTCTGATTCATGTGTGACCAGTAGTGTACTTGTGCCTCAGGATGCAGAAAACAACAGGGTAGTTTAGTAGGTAGATCTTTCTCTGATTGGAGGAAGTTACTGGAAGGTCTTATATGGGATATTCTCATTGGCTAGCATAATGGTTATTTGTCATAGGCCATGGGACTGCAGGCAGGAGTGCCAGCACCTGCTACCTGCTCTGGTATCTTTTCTATAGAGAAGAGTTCTGTCACTGCCCTGGAATCAGGATCAGCTGGTAATCTGGGGAATTCAGTATATGGAGTCTATTGGTATTTTGGCTATAATAATGTTCTGTACAGAACATGGCAATGCTGGAAGCAGAAAACAGTCAGATGTAACCTGCCAAAGACAAGTGGTGTCAACATCTTAATAGATTTTCTTGTGTGTGAGATATTAATTAATGACTCTTGCATTGTATCATGATCATTTTCTGTAGCTGGGCATGGTGGCACGTGTCTTAATCCTATGACTCGGGAGGCAGAAGCAGACAGATCTGAGTTTGAAGCCAGCCTGGTCTACAAAGCGAGTTCCATGACAGCCAGGGATGTCTCAAAAACAAACAAACAAAGCTGTAATCATTTTCCTTGATGTTATAGTCTCATTTCATTTATTTTCTTTCTCTCTCTTTTTTTTTCTTTTTGGTTTTTACAAGACAATCCTGGAACTCATTATGTAGACCAGGCTGGCCTCAAACCTGGAGATCTATCTGGCTCTGCCTCCTGAGTGCTGGGATTAAAGGCATGTGTCACCACTGCCTGGCCTGTTACAGTTTTCTAAATGGTAGTTTCTTGTTGATTCTAAGACCTATTTTTCTGGTTGCAGTGTTTCTATGTCATAGTTTATTTAATTCATACCATTTTTTGTTATAAAAGTAATGATAATGTTGAGCAGTCAGTGAATTCAGAGGACAGTTTCTCTGGAACTTGTGTTGGTCCTTGTACTTTCTCTTGGTGTGTGATGTGATGATAAACCTTTTCCATGGTGGGTGGTTGTGGGGTCCTGGCACTGCCTTTAGTGTGTGAGTGGTGTCACTGTCTGTACCTGGGCCTATGACCCTGATGGTCTTCTCATCAGCTCTGGAATCTGTCCATCTGGGGAGTAATTATCACTTTTGTCCTTGTAGGCTCTTTAGGGACCTGCCAAGATACTGTACTGCAGTTTGGAAAAGTAAAAAACTTACTAGCTCCAGCCCCTCCTTCCTCACACTCTGCTAGTAAGGAGCTATCTAGAGCATGACCATGATGTGACACTCCTTGTGGTGGCCAAGCCCCTTGCTCTCCAACTTCCATTTCTTCTGAAAAAGTTGGACCGGTCAGAGAGTCTGATATGATAAGGAACAGAAAACTGAGACCCATAAAAAATTTTTATTTTATTTTATTGATATTTATTGAGCTCTACATTTTTCTCTGCTCCCCTTTCTGCCTCTCCCCTCCCCACTTTAATACTCCCCCAAGGTCCCCATGCTCCCAATTTACTCCAGGGATCTTGTCTTTTTCTACTTTCTACTTCCCATGTAGATTAGATCAATGTAAGTCTCTCTTAGTGTCCACATTGTTGTCTAAATTCTCTGGAATTGTGGTCTGTAAGCTGGCTTTCTTTGCTTTATGTTTAAAAACCACCTATGAGTGAGTACATGTGATAATTGTCTTTCTGTGTCTGGTTTACCTCACTCAAAATAATGTTTTCTAGCTCCATCCATTTTCCTGCAAAATTCAAGCTGTCGTTATTTTTTTCTGCTGTGTAGTACTCCATTGTGTAAATGTACCACATTTTTCTTATCCATTCTTCGATCGAGGGGCATTTAGGTTGTTTCCAGGTTCTGGCTATGACAAACAAAGCTGCTATGAACATAGTTGAGCA